>NW_020769446.1:1105603-1195692 GCF_900518735.1 Pseudonaja textilis | reverse complement strand
AAAAAAAAAAAACACCTTGAAAGAGGGGCAGAATTGAAAACATTTTCATGGACATTAGAATGGCCCTGGCAGCCCATCCAGAGATGCTTTCCCCATCTTTCAGTGGAAAGAATTCACACAGCAAGAGGGGAAGAGCAGAGGTGGTCTACAAAGAACTGTGGGATCCTCAGGACCCCAGAGCTAAATACTCTGGAAGTATTAACAGGGTGGCCACAGCAGCATCAGCCACGGTGGCTTACTCCAAGGAGGAAAAGGTTGAGAAGGAGGCAGCACCACAACTTTGGCATATATTAACAACACCAATTTTTCAGGAGTGGGGGAATAAATATCTTAAGATTTCACGTAAGCCTTAAGCCTTTCGTACAATGCTGCATTCATTGTACCTGTCAATGAAATGTAATTATTCTTGTAACTGATCTATGAATCTAGTCATATATTATAAAATAATCTTTGAAATTATTGTCATCAAGTGACCATCCTTCGGATTCTGCTTAGAACATGGCTTAATAGCAAGTTATATGTGTGATTTCTCAGTGATTCTCAGGGACTACGGCATGGTGCCCTACATCAAGATTTATGTGGATAGCGAGCTGTACCGAAGAGACGCCGTGAAGATCCTGGAGCAGTTGTCCATCGTCAACCCTGAGGAGTACATGAGCTCCATTGTTGGGGCTCTCTGCTCCTCTACTCAGGGTGAACTACACTTCAAGCTGGATCTACTTAAAGTAAGGAAAAGTAAATGCCAAGATCTATCTTATTTGGGGGGAAAAAAATCAACGATTGGGCTTTGTTCCTCTATGTGGCCATGAATCAGAGGGAATTCTGAACTATGGAAATATAGAAAGCTGACTCTATAGAGTCTATAGAAAACCCTAAAACTGACTCCAACTGAAGACTGAAAATACTATTGGCCATTAGGAAGAATTACCTGGTCGTAAGTCCTGCCTGAGAGTGGGTTGTCTTGTGAAGTGACATGTCTGCCTTCCATGAAAATCTTCCCAAAGAGGGTGGGCGGGTACCCATTCTAAAATCTCTAGTAGATCCTGCAGGGATCAGGGGTTTGCACAAAGAGATTTCTCGGTGAATGAGGTGTGCCTGCGCATCGGGCAAGTGCTGTCCCTGAAGATACGATCCAATATCGGATACGTTTCTTGGCCTCTAAAAAGTTTCCTGCTGCTGCAATGGTCAATAACTACCTAAAGGAGGTCAACGGTCCATTAAAGGGATCACAGGCGAAGACCCTCAAGAGCGATTATCCTTTTCAGTGGCCTCATGAACAGCCAAGGCTTGATACAGTCCTCAGGGATCCCAGTCTGGAGCTTTTATAAGGCCAAGAAGGCTTAAAATAAGATGAGAATGATTATTGGAGGAGAGAGAGAAGATTTAGCTGGTGTGGCTATTTTTATTTCCATCTACCGTTATCAGGAGGCCTCCAAATATGAAGTGGTAGAGAAGAAGAGGAGGCTGCTCTCGGGGACATGACCTCCTTGTCCAATTTCCACAGGATCCATTGGGCCACAGTGAAGAACAGGAAGTTAGTAAAGAGGCCCTTTGATCTGTGACCTTCCATGTGTCTGTTCTTGGGCAGGAGACTCTTAAATCTAAGGAAGAAGCCATAGAAAGAGAGCAGTTAGTAACCGATTAGTAGAATCTCAGATTTTTAATATAATACTCTATTGCCATATTGCACTAAAAGCTTTATGTAGAGATGGTTGTTCATAATGACAATTTGATTAGGTTGTGAAGAGGGTGAGTGTGTCAGGCAAAATGCAAAACAGAATTAATTAACCAAGTACATAGTAAACAGTTAGGAAGTTAGATTTAACTTCTCATGTTTGGGATAAGAGCCATGCTGGTGCAGTGGTTAAAATGCAGTATTACAGGCTAATTCTGCCCACAGCCAGGAGTTGATCCTGACTGGCTCAAGGTTGACTTCCATCCTTCCTAAGACAGTAAAATGAGGACCCAGATTGTTGGGTGCAAGATGTTGGCACTGTAAACTTTCCAGAGTGTGCTGTAAAGCAATATGGGGCGGTAGAGAAGTCTGAATGCATTGGTATTGCTATAAACCTAATTATATATATAATTATATAAAGAAAATAGCACCCGTTGAGAGGAGTTTTTCAAGAGTCCAATCATCCAGCAGGATGTAACATCCAGCAGAAAGTAATTTACCTTAAGTAAGTTCACCCACGTAGAGGCTGATGCTACTTCTAGTCCATGATACCTACTGACAGGGAAAATAATTTGGACGCAAGTCTGGTTTCCTGAGGAAATGTGAATAGAGGCAGTTTCTGTACAGAATCTCTTATTGCTGAATGATTAGTTCTGGGAGGGATTCCACCTCCAGAGTCTTTGCTCAGAATAATTTGAACCGCATTGATGAACATTTTTCTTGTACGCTCCTGGTTCTTTTTATTCCTTTTCCATTTTCCCTAGAAGGCTGCAGGGGAAAAATTTAAAGCCATAGCCCCTGCATTAGAGAGGGAGGGAGGGAGGGAGGGAGGGAGGAAGTAACTCCCCCCCCCCCCCATGGATACTTTCCATCCAGTGAAGAGAAGGCGGCTGCCACAGCTACGGCTAATCTAAAATTCTTCTTATGGCTAAGTTTGCTGCTTGCCTGAACTGATATAAAAACTAATGCAGCCTTGATGCCTAATTCTGACAAATTATAACTATATTAATACATAATATAAGAGAATGAATTTACTAGCTGTAGCCTTTGGGATCATGATTATATTATGTTCAAATTCAGATTGATTTGCTAATTTATATTTAGCTGTTAAACCCCAAGTGCAAGTGCTGTAGAGTTCCAGAGCGGCAGGCGGTGGGCAATTATGAGGAATAACGAAGAGAGCCATGCAGAAATAAATTCTGTTAGCTATAACTTAGTTAGGGATTTCCACTCCAGGCAGGCCTGTTACAGATTAAAGCCAGAAGAATAGACAATTAAATTGTAACAGAGTTAGAGCCGCAAGAAATGGGGTTACGCCTGACCTCTCCAGATTGTGTCAAAGCCATTCTGATACATCAAGGTCCGGTTTATTAGGTTTAGGCCTGTTCAGGAGCTGCTGCCTGGTGTGATACATTAGCATGCAAACTGAATGGCAGTAACTCAGTTTCCTCCTTGTGTCTCTGGCACCCCTCCCCCTCCCCTCTTTTGGAGGATGAAGAAGGTAGGCAGGTGCGTGCAAGGGGGAAGAAGGGGCGGAATCGGTGGAATCAGAGAGGAGTTTGTAGAGGATGGCATTTTGAAATCACATAACTTCAAAAAATTAAAAGCTCTTATACAGGCAAACACATAGGTCACATCCCCCTTAGTCCACAAAAGACAGTCTTCTGATGAAGGGAGCTTTAGTTCACCAAAGACTAGGCCTTCTGATAAAGCATGTTACTCTGAAAAGGTATGACCAGATAGCAATAGCAATAATAGCACGTAGACTTATACACTGCTTTACAGCCTTCTCTGAGCGGTTTACAGAGTCAGCATGTTGCTCCCTCAACAATCTGGGTCCTCATTTTACCCACCTCAGAAGGATGGAAGGCTGTGTCAACCTTGAGCCGGTCAGGATTGAACTGCCAAATTTCAGGCAGCCGGCAGGCAGCAGAAGTAGCCTGCAGGACTGCACTCTAACCACTGCGCCCCCATGGTGCCTTGTGATGAAAGGATAATTCGTTTTGTCTTATGATGTGGTAGCTGTAGCTTGTGGTCTGACATTGTATGGACCCAAAGTCCTGGCTATAATGACTCAAGCCATTAACTTCATGCAATTAGACTACTGCAAAGCCTTCAACAGGGAGTTGTCTTTGAAGCCTGCCCATAAGCCATTGTCAGCTCAAAAGTCAGCTCCTTGATTGGTCCTAGCCACTGCAATCATAAAAAACCCTATTTTAAGGCCCAAGATTGGGCCTAAGGCTTCTTATGGATTGGTTGCTGGTAGGTTTTCAGGCGCAATTCAAAATGCTTGTTATTATGTATAGAATCCCAGGCAAATAAATACTGTGTGTGGATGCTGCAGGGCCACCTATGCTGACCCGAGTCAACCTGTTTGAGGGAGCCTTTAAGGAGAAGCTGCCTCCGGTGCCTAACCGAGACCAGGAGGTGTTGTTTTTCTACCATGATGGTACCCGCGTTGTTGAAAAACCGACTTTCCACTGAAGGGTTGGCTGGGAATGATTCATCTTTAGCCTAGCAAAGTCTTCATTTGAAGGACTTTGGTCAAGACCAGCTTCCTTCTGGAGCCGGCTGCTGTTCTTCGTAAACTTTCTAGTGGGTGCAGTGGGTGATGAGTTCTTCTTCCCTTTGTCTCCAACGCTAGTCTCTGCTGAAGACCCTGGTGAGCCCCAAGGGTCGCTCCGCCTTCAGGACCAGCGGTGGCTTCAACGGGCTGTTTTCCCTTCTGGCCGACATGGAAGGCGCCTTGCAGGATCCGCCTTTGGGCGCCTGGGCCTCCTTTGATCACAGCCACATACTAGGGCTGATCCTACGCATCCTCCAGACAATGGCAGCCGCTCTGCACTTGGACCCCGCCAACCAGGACTTCTTCCAGAAGAACGGCCTCTTTGAGAGGATGGCGGAGGACCTTGGCATGCTTGGCTGCTTTTCAGCACAAAGATGGGGACAAATTCCTAGGCAGATCAACAAACCTCGATCCTTTGTTGAGCTTTCAGATACAGCTGTTTGCTCCCCTGAGCTTTTCCCACCTGGGCTAAGAAGCTGCACCAGGATATTCAGCTTCCTGGACTCCATGGCCAAGATGAACCCCTTCGACCTCCAGAGCTGCTTGGAAGAAACAGATCCTCCCATACTGGGCATTTGGGATGGGACAGAAAATCTGCAAGAAGATTCTCCAGGAAATCTTTGGGACCATAGAAAGCCTAACAAAGTGGCTGCCGTCCAGCAGCCGGAACCCCAGAGCAGGTAGGCCGTTGATGGTTATGATATAGAAAGTCAGAAGTGCTAATTTGGATGTTCTAATTATCCCATTTCTTACACATATTGGGGACTAGATTTTCACAAGTGTAGACATTTATAGATCATTGCAATGTGGGTTTACCTAGAAGACAAGTTCAAATGATTTAATGTTAATAGCAGACCTAAGTATACCTGTGTTAGTCACAAGGAAGGGGCACAATTATTTCAAGTGCAAAGGAGGTTATTGACAAATTTTCTTTGCTATCACTTGCCACCAGCAGCTCCTCTTCTAAAGTATTTTCCTTTAGAGAAAAGTGGTTTGAAGAACACCCTGGATAGGACGAAAGGGTGGCTTGCAGCTGGACTTAGATTCTGAACCCCACGGAAGTTCATTCCAATTCATGTGTAAATGAAGCTCCAATCAAACTGACTGGCATTTTTTTCACAGCCTTCTGGATCTTTCTGCTTTCAAATAATGCTTAATTATAAGTGAAATTATACATGCATACCAATCTAAATTAGTGTCCCTCACTTTGGCAAGACGCATGGATTTCACCTGCCAGAATTCCCCAGCCGGGGTTACATCTACACATCATAAAATTGCTCAGGTGGAGATTCCCTGGACTCTCAGCCCCTCTCAGCCCCCTGATGTAGGTGAGGTCAAAAAGGAGACCCCCCCCCCATCATTCCTGGCAGCCTGTCCAAGTTTCTACTAATTAAAATTAAGATGGGATTATTATGGGAGTTTCTTTCTTGTGCACTGCTTAAGTCTCCGGAGTGTGTAATCTTTTCTTGAGGACCACCACCCCCCGCCGCCTTTTTTTCTTTTTTAGATTCAGCTGCATATATCTTCCCATAGATATATGGGAAGTCTTTGATTGCACAGATGGACTGTTCATTAACAAAATTATAGATATTTAAAGTTGGCTCTAAATGGCGAAATAGCCAATATTTAGCAGTCCATAACAAGTCAAATAAGGACCAACAATTTTGATTCAAAATAATTTCTCATAGGAACGTTCTTTCTCTCTTTGCTGTTTTTCTTTCACCTTGGGAGCCATAATTCATTCACAAAATTATGGGGGGGGGGGGGAAGAGGCAATTAAAAGTTCCATTCATTAATTTTGTTGTGTGGAAGTTCCAAATAAGCAGACACTTCTCGAAATGTTGGAAAAACTGAGATCTCAAATCAGAATGCCTTCTTTGGTAACCTGGAGGAAATCAGCCTTTCTATTCAGACCCAATGAAATAAATGCAAGCCAATTCTTACAGAGTACCACAGAATCAGTTTGTTTGGTTTTTTTCCCTGCTTCAAGGAAGGAAGATCTGAAACACAAAACTTGTTCCTTCCCTGTCTCTCCCGAGGGAAAATGCATTGTGGAGCTTTAGCTTTCCTGAGGGTGTCTGGGAGGGCCTTCTTTTTTTGGGGGGGGGGTACCCTTGGCCCCAAGGAGGTTGCAAATTTTCCTCCCCTGCCAGAAGTATTGGCCTTCCTGTTTTGATGCAGGAATGGATGAGAGAGAAGTTCCCACTCTCGGGCCTGGTTTCTGCTCTTTTGTCTTGCGTGTCCAGAAATGCCACAGGTGTTTTTCCCCTTGTCTTTTCTCTGAAGGCCACGAGGGGAGGACTCAGTGATTGTGTGTCCTGGAGCCCTCTGTGTCATGGTGACGTTGATGGGCAAACTCTACAGTGAAGCTTGCCCTGAGGTAAGACAACAGGGGACAACGGAGGGAGGCCCATGGGGGAGATTCAACTTCATGCAGGCGAGATTATATAGCATAGCCTGGCATTATACTCATTATTCCTTTCAAAATAAATAGTATTATGCAAAAGAGAAAAGTAATGAAGGAAAATGAAAGCAAAAAAGAAATCTATTCTGCACCCCTCCTATTTACAGTGCCCTCTTTCATCTGTATTCACATTCACTTAATACTTATTTATTTAGTTAAATAAATAAAGCCACCCAACTACAAAACAAAGAAATATGCAGTTGAATATTAGCATCCTCATCTGCAGCCCAAGTTATATACCAGGTGTGATCTGCAAGACACTCCCAAGTATGGAGTCGGCTGGTGAGAGGAGACAGGAAGGGCAGGCGTGGGGTGGGTGGACCGACTGACATGTTTGCCCTCGGACTTCATCCTGACGCAAAGTTGTGGGCTTATTTGCTGATTGTAATTGCATCTCCTGTGCCCCTGTCAGACTCCGGGAGGGATGTGCAGGGAAACCAATCCATAACAGCTGGGGAAACAGAGACTACTTTCCTGTCACCATTAATTTTTTTTCACTAAAACCCTTTTTTCCTGGAACGAGCATCTCTGAAAACGGCACATTTTATTCAAAACAAGGCAATCTCATTATTGGCAGGACTGCTGTCATAATGCGAACAATCAATTCCTTGTACTCCATTATGGCTCTCTATTGAATTGTGAGGGCAATGCGGATTTACTGAGCGGTGTCATTCTTCCCCTTAACCTTGCTTTTTTGCTGAAATAAATTATTATTATTATTATTAGGAAGAGCAATATTTAAGGTACAAAAGGCATTACGGTCTACTTAGAAAATCTAGACGACACTTTCTCAATTGCTGGTGAATTAGAGGCCCCAGTTCACGAGAGCCCTTTGCAGCCCCGACTGAAGGGACCCGGAGGAAATGGCCCTGAATGGAAACGGTCCCTGTGACAGCGTTCGCTCCTTCACTCAGGCAGGT
The DNA here is from genome assembly GCF_900518735.1 of Pseudonaja textilis. The sequence goes on along the minus strand of NW_020769446.1, from coordinate 1,188,067 downwards.
CTGAGCTGGCTTGGTGCTGGCCATGATCCATCCAAAGCCCGTCACAGAGGACTGAGGAACCGGCACGGCAGGCCTTTAGGTATCCCTCCCTCCCATTTCCTTGGTTCTCAAGCAGGATCAGGGCTAAAACATGGACAGACACTTGCGCTGCTGGTCTTAGGCTGAGCAGAGAACAACGTGCCCGACTTTCATCTCGGCTTGATCGCGTGTGTGCCGGATATCCCATAATGCCATTGTTTTATTTTTCAGGTTTATAATTTTAGCAAACAGATTTGCCCAAACTACCCCATTTATTATAGTTCTATACTTCTTGGCACAATTTTTATTTATATACTAAATAAATTCAAGTTGATCCCCCGCCCCCACCAGTTAAATTAGTATGAAGATGGCCATAACTATCTCCATTTTTTCTTTAAAACATGTATTCAGTTAGTTTCTGCATATTCTCTACTTTCCCAAGTTTTAAACTAGCAATTCTTTCTAATTGGCACAAGTTACCAGTTTTCCGCTTAGCTGCCAGAATGCTTACCTTCCTACAACGGAAGACATGCTCTGGGTCACGGGTGGGTGGACCACGGTGGCCCCTTCCTGACTTGTGGACTTCAACTCCCAGAATTCCTCAGCTAGCTTTTTCCAGGAGTTGAAGTCCACAAGTCTTAAAGAGGCCCAGGTTGGAGTCCGCTGCTCTGAGCAACCCAGGTTGAGTCAAGGATATCAGAAGAATATGACAGACGTCACCCATCACCCTCTATTCCCCTTTCATTCCCTGGGAAATAGGACCCGGTTTTATCCTATTTAGAAACCTAAATCAAACTTGACTTATTTGTTTGCTTTCAGTTTTTATACTGCCTTTTTTCAGATACAACTTCGGGGTGAAGGTACCCGATACTCCTCCTTCCTCCTGTTTTCCCTACAAGAACCCTGTGAGGTGGGCTGACAAACAGTGACCGGCCTGGCTGGTTCTTCATGCCTAAAGTGGGGAAGGAGAACTCACCGCATCCAGCAACTTAATTGTTACCTAATTAATTGATCTTGATTTTCAACCTACCTAGCATCCTTTTGGAGACAGCATACTATGGAACATTGAACATAAACACCTCCGAACGTATTCTGCTGTTGTGTTTGACTTATCGAATCATATTTGTTATCTCAGCCTTTTTCATTTAAAAATTGAATTTATTTCCTGTCTGTTGTATTTTATAAACATTAATATCATATACAAAGGTGAATTCAGATGCCCCCCTATTTCTAATTTCTAATTGTGAACATGTGTGCTAATATCAACCACAAATTAAATATTCAGCAGCCCAGCTTGTAACTCTAAAATTCTCCACTAAAAATTAGCGTACAATGGAGATAACACACGAAGAGGCAACTAATTTCAATAAAATCGAACATGGAGCAATGAATGAGCATTTGGAAATTTTATATGCTATTTGTAACCTTATTTATTCACTGTGCCTTGTAGCCAGACCACCCGGGGTTCCTACGTCTGATTTCTGCAGTGACCCAGGGCTTCTCTGTGTCTGTTATGGCTGCCGGTTCCTAGTTGCCCTCCACTCATGCCTGCCTTGGCTTGTTTCAGTTATCCCTGGAGATCCAATTCGCTGTGGCTGACCACATTCAATCCTTGATGGGCTTGGAGAAAAACCGCCAAGGGGCTTGTGCAGCTGGCCTGCTGGGCAGCCTCACCCGCTCCTGCCCGGAAGTCCTGCACGATGCCAGCAGCCCCCTCCACCCGCCTCTGATCCGGCTCTTCGAGAAGCTCGCCTCCCAGTCCATTCAGCCCGAGGTCTTAAGGTGACGTGTCAGGGTATCACAGCCAGTACCTGCTGGGCAGTCTGGGGCTTCAGGACTTGGGTCCCCAAATGTCTCCCCAGCAGCTCTGGCTGGTGTCTTCAGGGCTGACCTATTCATTGATATGTTTGTACCCTGTCTTTATTGTTTGCACAAGTGGCTCAAGGCAGCGAACATGTCCAACGCATCTCGCATAGTAGTTGCTATTTCTTATTTTCTTTTTCTTCACCGTGGAGTACCGTGTTGGTAACGTGCTGCAGAGATGCAGCTGGTAAGGCTCTGAAACTCCACTAAAACTTGTGGCAGCATCTTCCAAGGCTCCTGTGCTCAAGAGACCCTGGCCAGGGCCTCCAGCAGCCTCAGAACATGCAGTGAAGACTTTGGGGCAATTCTAGGACCTCCCCCCTGACCTCTGCCATGCACCTCCTGCATAGCTGCCTCATCCAGGCCTTCCTTTTCCTTTGCCGTGGGACATTTGTCCTTCGCTCGATCTCTTTCAGGCAATTCCTGTGCCTACGGATGATGCCCCTTCCCATCGCTCCTAAAAAGCACAGGTGTGGCAGAGAGGAATTGGATCGAGCCCAGAGGGGGGCAGCCCAGAAGATGGTGACCCTGCAACCCAAACCCTGCGAGAAACTGCTAAAAGGTCTGTTTAGTCTACAAAAAGATGATCGAGGTTGCGGCGTGTGGGAGTAGTGTTCAAATACATGAAGAATTCTCAGAGGGCAGAGGGGATGGACATATTCTCTATTGCCTGAGTTGAAAAAGTCAATACAGGCAGACCTCACTTAACATCCGTTCGTTCAGGGACCATTTGAAATTATGAGGGTGCTGAACGAAGCTTTCAACTCTCAACTGTGGGGTGCCTGTTTGACGTTTTTCTCGTTACTTCTCTTCTTTCTGCCTTGCCTCTCAAAGTTCCCAGTTTGGAACCTGCCGCAGTGTCACTAACTTGGTATGTTTCTTGTATTAGGTCCTAGAACAGCTGCGTGGAAGGAGAGCCCAAAGGAGACGCTTTGCTTGAGCTCTGACCCCCCGGAGTCTTCTGCAATGGCTCTCCAGACGGCCATGAGCCTCGTTTCCTTGATAAGCCCACGCAGCCTGCATCTGCACAGTGCCTGCCTGGCCCCTTCCTTTGTGGAGTTTGACATGTCCCTCGAAGGATACGGGTAATTTAGGAGGCTCTTCGGCTTCCCCTTGCAACCTTCCTCATCTCAGCCTCCAGATCTTTTGCCTTTGGTTCTGCAGAGTCTAGTTCAAAAATCAATCGATCGATCGATCAATCATGTTGTTTAGATACCTTATTCTTTGTCATCTGAAGGTATATTGCCCATTTATGGGGCAAATTAGATAACAAATGTAGTTCACGGCAATTTCACAGACAGAGATTTCTCATTTTCCCTTTTCATTATTGCTCATAGTTCTGTAAAGTGTAATGGGAAACATGCAAGGAAATACCCCTCTTGTTAAGTCATTGAGGGGATCCTTAAATACCTAGTGCTGTTTACATACATGTCCTCCTTAACGTGTTTTGAGCCAACGCTGCTTAGTGCAGGCCAGAGATGCACAATTGCTTTGAGCTGATCGTTGTATTTTTGAGTGTGGTCTGGGGAGGTCCCCTCGCTGAAAGGGTACGATTAAGATGAAGGATTGAGTAGGGATAGGATAAAATGTAATTTGACCTTAATTAAATTTTCGAACACTTACATTTAAGTATAGTTAATATTATTTCCCCACCCCCCACGTATTTAAGGGGAGAACTACATATTTTGCCGGCAAAATTTGGATCACTGGTGGGGCCCATTAAGGTGGAGGGTGGGAGTTACATATAACCTCAGGGATGAAATGGTACCAGATGGGTGTCAAATTATGTAGCCCTTTGAATTTCATTTAAAAGATGGAAATAATATTTTTTGTAGCTCTTGCAGTTACAATACTGAATAACTATTACTAAACAGCAAGGAAGTCAGTCAGTTCATATCACTTCCTCATGTGTTCGGATGTAATTATGCAACTTTTAATGCACATTTTGCTATAAAGGGGAACAGGGAACATGGGATGGCAGAATCCAGAGAAGTACAAAATAAACACTGTGTCAATCTTTGAACGGTCAGGCTAGCTAAACAAAATATTTTAGGTTTGTTACCTAATATGTTAGGCAACATATCGGTTAGTGCAGTTGCTGTTTATTTGGGATGAATAGCAAACAATTTAGCTACTCCGCGGTGGCTGAAGAATGGGTGCGCGCTCCCATTTAGAGGCCTTATGAGTGGAGTCGGTGGAGCTACCCAACCTAGAAGACCTTTTCTTCTGCCTAAGTCTGTGTGTCTCTGTGTGTGTGTCCGGCCTCACTATGTCGAGAACACATTGCGGGGCTGTCATAACCCTCACCAACCCCTGGGGGAGCTTCGGCGTTCACCAAGGCTGCCCAGCGCCCAGGAGAGGATGGTCCACCCTCCCCCTCCCCCCCGTGGGATCCTCTCCCAGGTGCAGGTTCCAGGGTGTGCTGTGTTTACCTTCCGCCCTCTTGGCAAGTGCTGTGCCCGTGCGCTGGCCTTCTCCTGACTGCCGTTCTTGCCAAATCTGGTCCAGAGCCAGCTCCAATCTTGGTAGCTCTGGCCAGCGCTCCAAGGTTGCCCCACCCATGGAAGGGAACCCCCCCCGGACCATGGAGGCTCTTCTTTCTTGGGGGCCCATTTGTGGGAAAAGGCCGAGGGGGCTTCAGAGCTGCGAAACAACACAGGGCCTTCGCCTTGGGTAAAAACTGGGGGTGGGGGAATTGTCTGCTTTGAGAAGTAAATTGGAGTATTTCATTTAAAATTTCACACGGCACCATTATCTGTGAAACTGTAGAGTGGGGAACTGCCACTCTTCAAAAGATGTATCTGACATTTCTATTGAGTAATCAGAGGGATTACAGAAAGGAAGGGGATGATTCAGGAGTCATTGGGAGAGAGAGATTTAGCTTTCTGTTGGGGAAGTTTATAATCATTTATGTCTATTTCTATTCCTTCACAAAGAAATGCGCCTATTACTGTTTTTTATTTTCTTGTGTTTGCAGTTGTTTGTTTATCCCAAGTATGGCCACCATTCTAGGCCAAAGCACTGAACGGTCCGTCTTGGGAGGAACTGGAAAAGGTAGATTTTTAAAATACTGTCTTCAAAATGTTGGCCATAATGCTGTGGAGAGCAGTTCATGTATGTCTCAGAGGTCTGAAGGCCTGAGGCCTAGGTTATAATCAGATTGTGTACGTATAGATGGATGTTTATGTGTATCTCTGTGTGTGTGTGTGTGTGCGCGTGTAGTGTTTATAAAGTCTATGTGGGTATCGCTCTGTGGGTGGGGCAGTGGTGGTATTCAAATTTTTTTACTACTGGTTCTGTGGGTGTGGCTTGGTGGGTGTGGCAGGTAAAATCTCTAGTCTGAGGTGGTACGTGACAACCACTCAAAATGTCCACTACTGGTTCTCCGGAACTGGTCAGAACCTGCTGCTGAAGGCCACCTCTGCTGTGGGGATATATGTAAGTTGTTCAGTGATTCCCCTTGAGATCATGGGATCAGCAATAACCCTTGGAGATCATTGTCTGGACCTAAAAACTTTGCGAATTCATTGGAGAGTTTATTTTTGATTCAAGGCTTTGAAAGGCTTAGTTTTCATAGAACGAGCTGGATGTACCCGCCATACGCTCTGCTCCTCCTGTGCCAAAGTGGAAGCGGTCCATGTGGTGAAGCCACCCTTTCTACGGGGCCGTGTGTCCTTTGAGCCTTCTTCCCCCTGGCTTGGGCAGTCCCTGCTTCATCCCTTTCTCTGCCCTCTTAGGCATCCGGCGGTTCCCCCCAGCAGATGGCCTCACTTTCACCTCCTGGTTCCTGATCAACAAGATGTGTTCTGCTTGTGACTACCACCCGCTGCGTTTCCTTACCTTGATGCGTCACATGGCGAGAACCGAAGAAGCCTTTGCTTGCTTTGCTGTGAGGTTTTCTCCCCCAGAAGGTTGTCTCACCATCTCGACGGAGGAAGTGGCATTCGAGGCTTTGGGTAAGGGTCTCAGGGCCAGAGGCCCCATGAACGGCCTCCGGGAAAGCAGGCTGACGAAGGCCCAAGGTGGAGAAAACGCAACGTCCTCAAGCCCTGAGTTTCTTGGAAGATTAAAACCAACCCCTGAAGTTGTGCCCAGAAAACAGCTTCCGTTCTTCAACACAGGCATACATACATGCACCAGCCACGGGCTTTTCAAACCCTGTGTTAGGTCTCCTTGCAGTTCTGTAGTCAAGGCACGGCCAAGCAAATACCTGAAGCTTCAGTGAGCCCTTCAGTGGTTGGAGAGCTGCTTTCCGAGGGCATTTCTGGAGCACATGATGCCCGTCCTTCATTCCATGAAGGGACTGAATGAACCATTCCTGGTCATTGCTCCGATTGCAGTAATGCACTTTCTCTCTCCCCCCCCCCCCCCCCGTCTCTCTCTCTCTCCCAGGGCTGCATTGAGCCCTTTTGCAAGGTCCAATTGTGGAAGCGGCACTTGCTCCTGTCCCTAGACCGTCAGAGCATACGATGGGCTTGCTTCAAGACCACCGGGTCTCCCTTTGGAGTGAGCCCAAGCCTGGCACCCGCCTCCCATCCTTTGCCAGCAGCTGCACCTGAGCCGCTATGTAAAGAGTTCCGCCCAGGTGCTGCTTCCGTGCCTCTCTGCGAAAGCCCTTTTAGGACTTGAATCCAAATCCCTAATTATCTTGGAATGGAGAAACCGAAAAGATCCTCTGCCCTCATCAGGTCCCAATTTCCTCTAAATCCAAACTCTATCTAGACAGAAGAAGCCTTGTCAGTGGCTGCTCTTACTTGGAAAGGCATTGCCTGGGATGTTTGGGTGTGTGCGCGTTTGTGTGCTTTGGGGCTGTCCTTGGTTGACATCCAAAAAGTAGCCCTCCAGTGTTCAAAAGGGAAGGAATTTTATTTTTCTAGAGACTCTGTCACCATCTGGCCCACACATTTTTCCCAGGTCTTGTGGTAAAACTTTTGCCTTTGGTTTCACTATAATGTGGCAAATTATTCCATTTTTTGTGACAATACAGACGCAATGGTACCTGAATTTGAAGATGAGACCTCTCTCCTGTGCCAAGTTCAGTTCAGATGTGCTCCTCTGCTCGTGACGGGACAGTGGCATCATCTTGCTGTGACTGTGGCAAAAGAAACAAAGCAGATCTGCACCGTTTCAGCCTACCTGAATGGCAGCCTGGTGGGCTCTGCAAAGGTGGGACATCGGCAGAATGAGGGCCTTTCTTCCTTTGGCTTTGGACTTTTAGAACAGAACAGAATAGAATAGAATCCTTTATTGGCCAAGTGTGATTGGGCACACAAGGAATTTGTCTTTGGTGCAAATACTCTCAGTGTACATAAAAGAAAAGATACCTTCATCGAGAGTCAAGAATCATTATGTACAACACTTAATGATAGTCATAGAGTACAATAAGCAATCAAATCATACTAGGAAACAGTCAATACAAATCGTAAGGATACAAGCGACAAAGTTACGGTCATACAGTCACAAGAGGGAGGGGATGGGCGATAAGGAGTGATGAGAAGATTAATAGTAACAGTAGTGCAGACTTTGTCAATAGTTGGACAGTGTTGAGGAAATCACTTGTTTAGCAGAGTGATGGCATTCAGGGGAAAAACTGTCCTTGTGTCTAGTTGTTCTGGTGTGCAGTGCTCTATAGCATCGTTTTGAGGGAAGGAGTTGAAATAGTTTATGTCCAGGATATGAGGGGTCTGTAAATATTTTCACAGCCCCCTTTTTGAGGTCCTCCATGGAAGGCAGGTTGGTAGTAGTTGTTTTTTCTGCAGTCCTAATTACTCTCTGAAGTCTGTGTCTGTCGTATTGGGTTGCAGAACCAAACCAGATGGTTATAGAGGTGCAGATGACAGAGTCAATAATTCCTCTATAGAATTGTATCCGCAGCTACTTGGGCAGTTTGAGTTTTCTGAGTTGGCACAGAAAGAACCTTCTTTGCTGTGCTTTTTTGATGATGTTTTTGATGTTAGGTGTCCATTTTAGGTCTTGGAATATGATAGAATCTAGAAATTTGAAGGTCTCTACTGTTGATACTGTGTTGTTTAGTATTGTAAGGTGGTGGTCTGGGAGGGTTTCTCCTAAAGTCTTACCACCATTTCTATGGTTTTGAGTGGGTACAGTTCCAGATTGTTCTGATTACACCCACGAGGCAAGTTTTTTAACCTCCCATCTGTACGCAGATTCATCGTTGTCTTGAATGAGACCAATCATTGTTGTGTCATCTGCAAACTTCAGTATTTTAACAGATGGATCGTTTGAGATGCAGTCATTGGTATATAGGGAGAAGAGAAGTGGAGAAAGCACACAGCCTTGTCGGGGCCCTGTGCTAATTATACAGGTATCAGATGTGATTCTGCCTAGCTTCACCTGCTGCTTCCTGTCTGTTAGGAAGCTTAAGAACCACTTACAAGTGTGTTTATCTACTACTAGCTGATTTAGTTTAGTTAGAAGAATGTCTGGAATGATGGTATTGAATGCTGAACTGAAGTATACAAAGAGGACCCTTGCGTAGGTATTGGGAGATTCAAGGTGTCTTAAGCTCTGCTTCATGACAAAGATCAGGATTGAAAAAAAAGAAGGGTTTGCTAATTGGGTCCCTTTTCATGCCACGGTATTCCTTTTCAGATTGTCTTGTATGGAGGAGCGGGCAATTCAAAAATGTATGATAGGCTGCAATATTCCAGCTAGTTCAATCAAAATAGAGCTGGAAGGGACCTTGGAGGTTTAGCATAGTGGTGTCTGTCCCCTGGAACGCTCAAAAACATGAGTTGAAGCAAAATGGAGATACACAGATATACAGATAATCAGAGTTGGAAGGGACCTTGTAGGTCATCTAGTCCAACCCCCTGTACAAGCGGGAGACCCTACACCATTTCTGACAGATGGGAGTCCAATCTCTTCCTAAAAGCCTCCAGTGATGAAGCTCCCACAACTTCCGAGGGCAACTTCTGTTCCATGGGTTGATTGTTCTCCCTGTCAGAGAATTCCTCCTTATTTCCAGGTTGAATCTCTCCTTGTTCAGTTTCTATCCATTGTTCCTTGTCTGGCCTTCGGGTGCTTTAGAAAATAGCTTGAGGTCTTCTAGTCCAACCCCCCGCTCAAGCAGGAGAACCCTATACCATTTCAGACAAATGGCTGTTCAGTCTCTTCTTGAAAAGTGGTGGAGCACCCACAACTTTCTTGTGGCAAGCTGTTCCACTGGTTGATAGGTCTCACTGTCCGGAAGTTTCTCTTCAATCCTAGTGTAGGTTGGATCTCTCCTTGATTCGTTTCCATCCGTTGCTTCTTGTCCTGCCTTCCACAGAGAAAGCACCACAAGGATTTCAGCCACTCCTTTGTCTTCTACTACAGATGCAGTACATCCGGTCGCTGCCAGGGAGCTTCACTTCTATGGACCCCACTTCTTTTATTGATGTCTTTGGCTTTGTGGCTACACCGCTGATGTGGAAAAAGAGGTCTTCCTTGTCTTGGCGCCAAGGCCCCATGTTCTTATTTGAAGAAGTTCTCTCCGTGAAAACTCTGCAGCTTATGGAAAAACTTGGTCCGAGATACTACAGCAATTTCCAGGCTGTGGAGCTTAGAGGTAGGACTTCTTATAACTGCAGGGACTTCGCAGAAACTCTCTTGTGGGATTGAGACCTCCCTCGATCTGGTTGTGCGACTGTTCCTGTAGTCTATTTGTCTTTCAACCTGCGTTGGATTCAGTCATGGGAAGGCAGAGAAAGCAGATCCAGCTGTGGAATTATTTTGACACAATGTACAGAGGAACAGGTAACTCTCCCAAGCAACAATGCAGACTTTAGGACCATAGAATTCTCTAAGCATCCAGAAAACAAGGCTGCGAGATGGAAATGTTCAATGAAATAAAAATAGACTATTGTGGAAGAAAAAAATTAGGTTTAATTAAGTCTGGGCAATATGCCAGCCATTGACCCGCCAACTACAATTTCTCTCCACCCCCCCCAAAGAACTTGCAACCATTAATATGTGATGGTTGAAATCAGTCCAAATAAATGCGGGCGCCTGCTTTGAGGAAACGTAATTTTGGCTCGGAGCATCGCCTGCCTTGTTTAAGCGTGGGGGGAGGTCAAGCAGATCAAGGAGTTTGTTGATTTTTGGAACTGGAGACTGATTAGCAGAGAACTTCTGGCTTCCTTTGATCCCTTGCCTTGTCCCTTTCTTCCTTCAAGGCTCCTGCAGCCAGAGGCCGATGGCTCCTTTGGTGGCACCAGAGAAGATTTCCTTCGGGATCAACACCAGATGCTCCTCCTATACAACAGTCAAAGACATAAAAGACAGCTATGGTGAAGTGGATGGGCGCCTGGTGGCTAAAGAGGTGTGACCTTTGCATCGTTTGGTGCACAGCAAAACAAGAGGGGTCCCGTTCCTCAGAGGCTAGTTAGGCATGGAGGTTTGGCCAGGCTGCCTTCACTGAGTATGAGAGACACGCTTTGTCCAAGCAGCAGCAGCCTTAAAAAGAGCCTGATGTTGAGGGACTCCAGGAATGTGGAATTAAACTTGTCCCCATGTTCTCACTACAAAGTATCATAAAATGTAAGCCACCCCTTTTCTAGCAGTTTTGCAGTCTTGGCTTTCTACTCCAGGAGGAAGGTGACAGGGAGGGGAAAAGTAAAGGCTGGCAATTTATTATTGCACATATGTCTAGGCCACCCCAGTGCTGAGACTCTAAGCAAGGAGGGGCTGCTATTATTTTCCTCCCAACAGTACAGAAGTTATTTGCCATTCGCTTCTCTTACCCTGTTTTTCAACTTTCGGGTTCAGTTTGGCCTCAACTTATTTTGATTGTAATTCACACAAAGTCAGCCAGGTCATAAGATACAGTAGATAAGAAGAGTGGGAGGTTTTCTTGTTAAAAAACATTTGGGAAAGAGCGTTTCCCTAGAGATGACATATTTAGATTAAATAGGTGCTTTATTAGTACAGCTGATTAATCTAATCCTTGACCTGAGGAATGGAGGCTCACGGAGGCCTTTCCAGGCTATCCCATTGCAGCCCCCCCCCCCCAGTTGGATATACTGGTTCTCAGTGTCATAAAATTGGCATTTTGTGTGAGAAATCTACACTTCTTCGCTGGTGTGGCAACCGCTGAGATGTGACCATTAACATTACAAAAGCCAGCTGTGTGCCACCCACCCAGCCTTAGAGTGGCGCATTCGTCCCAAAGGCTCAGGGCACTTGGAGAACGCAGCTGAGACCGAGCGGCCTCCCCACCTCCTGTGAGCTCAAAGCTGGACACTTTGGGTGGGCAGCAGCTCTGCGGGAAAGCTGTAGGCCTCGCACAGACTCCAGAATCTCTTGGCATTATCTGGGAAATAAGAGAATTGGGTACCACAGAAACTGTAACTTCACCCTGGTTTCTTTGCATGCCAATTATGCCAAAAATCACTTTCCATGTAGCTCAGGATTTGATCTGAAACTCTTGGTGAACATCTAAACTATTTCTTCTAAAATCAAACTGAATAGATTGTAAACATATAAATCACACAGCATAATTTCTGAAATGTTTAAGAAACAAACCGAAACATGTTTTCCATATTTTTTGGTCTTCTAATACACCATGCCTTTTTCTTTCTTTCTTTCTTTCTTTCTTTCTTTCTTTCTTTCTTTCTTTCTCTTTCCAGCTGAAGCTGTCCTCTCGTGATGCTACAATGCCTGTTTTCATGGCTCAAAATACTGCTGCAAAGCTCCCAGGGTGCTTAAGAACGATCGGTGCTGTTGTGGTGGGCCAGCAAGGTAAGCCGAAATGCATCCTGATGAGCCCACGTTTATGAAGTGGGAGCCACCCAGAGGCACTTGGGTGAGACAGGCGGGGTAGAAATGTGATGAGTGAATTGATAAGTAAAATCTGTAAAATGAAAGGACAGAAATATAAAAGAAATGCAAAGCTGCGTCCTATACAGAAATTGCAGCTTCTTAACATGAATTTGGCCCCACGCCTAACCCTAGCCCTCGTTCCACTGCCTGCCCCCAAAAGGACAGAGAAGAAGGAGAAGACTTTGCCATCAGGAAAGGAGGCCAGTTCTGTGGTCAGGAACCTCTAGATTGCTGGGCTGGTCAGGAAATTTAAGATTGTCCTGATCCTGAGGGAGGCATTCAGAAAGAAAGAAGAAAACGCTGCTGTGTGGTGAGAGCAATATTTGAAAAGGCCTTATTTGAAAAGGCCTTATTACAATATTTGTAATTCCCGCAATGCAACCGACCTGGACAATTCTGTGATCTGCTAGGTTGGGGTGGGTTTTTTTGGTCTGCTTACATGGAAGGGTCGCCTCTGCTCTGGAAAGAGCTGTGAGTGGATTGTTGTCTTTGGGACAGGCATTTTAATCAGACTAGCTTTTTGCTGGTGATTAAGTAGTCAGATTCATGTTAGGATTTTACACAAGGGGTACAAAGCCCATGAAGTAGAAATAATTGTCCTAAAAAGCACAAGTGTGGGTTTCTTGTTAAATGCAGGGCAAAAACATGTGCCTTTAACAACTGATCTTTCTAGTAATCAGCATTTGAGGCCTGATTTGCATTACTGGTGTAAAAGGTTTACTAGACTTCTGTAAATCTGCATGTAGCATGAGAAAATATTTGATTTCCTAAATTATTAGTCTTCTTATTTTTTGTTGTTTCTACACATTACTGGAAAGTTTTTGGCTGCTCATCTTATCCTGGGCAGGTTTTCAGTGATAGTTCAATTCCTGCCCGCCTTTTCTCTCTCTGTGTCCAGGTGCCCGGGTCTTCCAGTCTTGTCCGGCAGTGGTCAGCCTGAGCTACCTGGGCGGCCCTTCCCTTCTGCTGGCTCTGCTGGCCAGGGCTCAGGATGACCACGCAGTTTATGCGGCCGTCAAGGCCTTGCAGACTGTCCTGAGCTGCAGCGCAGTGAGTGACCGCCTGATGGGGGACGAAGGGTATCAGGTGAGGCAGCTTTGTCTCTGCAGCTCTTAGAATCGGAGCTTAAAATTCTGATTCTTAGGCTGGCAGTGCTTGCGCATTGATTCAGAACTGCAGTACTTGGGCAGCAAGTAGGTAGGGCAATCCAATTTGTGGCTTACATGGAAATCCATTGCAAAAATGTGGATTGTAACATTCTTTCAATATTTTCATATTCAAAATTAATATGAATTTTCACGATCATTTTGTTCTATTGTTGGAGGAGGAGATAAGGCATTTTCCCCAGTCCCTCCCAAAAGTTTTGGAACTTGGAATTTGGAGTCCTCCTAATAATAGAAACCTTCCCCTTCCAATAGCACTCTTGATGGTAAGAATTCCCTTTGTTTGTTTTTATTGTAACTAGAAAGCCCGAGTCATTTTCTTTTAATTCCTCCAGTGGACGAGCCAGTCAGACCGGGAGGGAAGTCAAAAGGCCAGTTAGTCTCATTTCCCAGAAGTGATGTGTTGAGGTAATTCCCCATTAGGACAATGAGCGCACACAGGGAGACGTAGTGAGAGTAGTGAAGAATAACACACACACAGCACACAGCCACACTGTATAGTAAAATGTAGGCTTTTACTTCCAGTAAAAATGGTTAAGCAAAGTTCAACAAAACAGTCCAAGTCATTCATGGTTAAAGCAGTCAGTTTTCAGTCCAGGAATAATCCAAATAACAAAGTCCAGTATCATAAACAGTTCAGTAACAGACTTACATCAAATCCAAGACTAACGATGATCAGCAACAGTCAACAGGAAAACGTAGGAATGGCAACACTCTCAGCAACAACAGAACAGGACTAAACAACCCAGGTTTCTGGCTCCATCTTAAGGCTGTTTGAGGAACCACGCCCAATTACAATTTTAGTATTCCCTTAAAGAGACAGTATTAAAATGTCTATCCTGGTTTATATATTTTCCAACCCAAATGTTAGGTGACTTACATTCCTAACAGGATGGATTTCCCCAAGTCCTTGTTTGGTGGCTGAAGCTCTGCTTCAAAAGAAAGTGTGGAGCTAAAGGGGACAAGCAGAGTTGTTGTCCTTTGATCTTTGAAAAATGGGAATGCTTAGAGAATTCTGAATGAGGTCAAAGTTGACAAGTATCATTACTTTCCATGTATTGTGACTACCTTGAATCTTCATAATGCTGCGGGTTTTCCATACAATTAATTAAATGTCCATATTCTGCAATAACATGGATTTGAATAGTCGGCTATTGATGGCTTACCCAGTGATGGAAATAAAACACTGTGGAATAAGCCTCTCTTTGTTGTGATTTTGGGTAATATTCTCTTACAGATTCTGGCATATCTGTTGAAAACAAAGGCCCACCTATTAAACAGCAGAATTCTACATCTCGTTCTTTCCATTGGTGGCACCACAGAAGCTGGCTTAGAACAGTCAACAATCAAGAACTTGAAGATCTTCCAACATATTGTCTGCAATTTTGAGGTAATGATGCCGTTATTCATTTATTTACTTGTTTATTTATTGGCAGCAAGGTATGAGTAACCTGTGGCTGATGCATTGTTTTAGCCCCTGGAGAACACAATCTTTCTAAAATTTTACTTCCAGAATTTGATGATAGACTCTCAATAAATGTAGAGAAAATTCCCCAACCTTTTTTGGCAGTAAAAAAAATAATAATACTGTGAACCTGCTCACTTTTGAGGCATCATTAATTAAAATTACTCTATGCCATGACAATCAGCGTCTCAAAGTACATATTGGGGAGGAAAAAAACTTCGGGCATACAGAGATGTCTCCTTCCTGGGAAGCCTATTCAGTATATATGAGACAGCAGAACCCGAGACAGAAATTCAGGGCGCATTCAGCCGGTTCTGACCGGTTCTGGAGAGCCAGTAGCGGAAATTTTGAGTTGTTTGGAAAACCGTCCAACCCCATCTCTGACTGGCCCAGCCAACCTCATCTATTCTCGGCCTCCCATTGAGTCCCAGCTGATTGACTGGTTCTTCTTTGGTTGCCCTGCACAGGAGAACAGAGCTGGAAAGCAGGCTGGGGGGGGGAGGGAGTGGAGATTTTGCAATAACCTTCCCCTGCCACGCCCACCAACCACGCCCACAGAACAGGTAGCAAAAAAAAATGAATCCCATCACTGGTCATATTATATCATATATCATATTATATATTGTTTATTAGACATCTGCCTCACCCATGTCATTGAGGCGACTCTGATGGAATGATCCTCTCTATAAAAAGAAGCCCCTGACCCAAAATATTGCCAGGAGTCCTGGATATCCCCACAGTTCCCTGCCAGTTTTCTAACAAGAATCCTGGACCATAACTGAGCTGCAACCCCCTGGAGGACTGGAAGGCAGAAAGAGATGCCCGCTTGCTCCCCTTTCCTAGGGGACTCCCCCCCCCGACACACACACCACTCGAGCATGCAGACCCAACGGCCTCTCTTTGTTGCTTTGCTTCCCTCTGGCTTTCAGCTGTGGAGCCCCGCCTTGGAGAACCTGGACCCGCCTCTCTTCAAACACCTCACGGAAGTCCTCCAGTCCTCCAGGTACAGAGACGCCTCTTCAGCTGAGGGGGCCAGCAATGGCCCCTGCCCTCCTGGGCTCCCATGGCAGCCATGCCAGGGACAAAACTCTTCATTATGGCATCTAAAACTCCAGAGGAATAATGCCTTTCCCTTTTACAAAAAAAAACAAAAAACACCACCCCAGACTTCACTGCACCTTTTCGCATTTATCCCTGTCCTTCTGCACGTGCTTATGGAAGCACGATGCAGGGTCCGGAGATTCCAGAACGGCGTTCCTGCTTTGTAAATGTCAAACCCTGAAGATTTGTGAATGCCATTTCTTTTCTATTGAGAAGCTCTCCAGGATTCGGATAGCAGAGTGATTTTTGTCAAGGCAGCACTTACTTCCTGTGCTGTGCAGCTCCAGGAACCAATAATGGGTTTGATTTGAAGGCTCTTTGCTGGGCAGCATTCAAGAGAAGAGCAGAGTCGATGCGGAGCAGAAGGTGACCTGGATGAGAATCTGATCGGATGGCTGGTACCTTGAGAGCTGCCAAGACAACGTCAGAAGCCAAAGTTCAAAAGTAGAAATACAAATAATGTTGTGGCTATGTTAACCTCAGGAAAAGAAAAACCTCTCTCTCTCTCTTCTTTTTTTTTAAAAAAAACCCCATCTCTTTGTCTTTCACAGCGGAAAGAGTTCGGCCGTGGCCCTCATCCAGCAGGTCCGGATGGTGCCCAAGCTTCTCCTCCTCCTTGGGGATCCTGGGATCCCGGCCTCTCGCGTCCGTCGGATCTCTCTCCTCCTCCGCCATTCACTCCAGGGACACTTCAGCCTCAAAGATTTGTGCTGGTATTTCCACTCGGCTCCTGCAGCCCACCAGCAAATGGAGCCCCTGTGTCCCTGAAGCTTAAGCCCAAAGATTTTTTCCTCAGTGCAGAGTTTGCTTTTTTCCAGCCACAAAACGAAGGACTGCCCCCCACCCGCCCCCACTTCACCAGCTCCATCAGTGGCGGTGGGGGGGGGGGGAAGAGCAGAGGGGCAGTTCATCCATGCTAGGTCAACCCCAGAGGAACTGGGTGGGGGCTGCCCCTGTACAGCAATGCCTCGGCTCCCCCCTGGGTTCCCTTGGGTTTCCCTTCTTCTTTCTACCGAAGTGTTAGCAACTTTAAAAAATGGGGACATTAATTCCTGCCTGCGCACTTCTATGAGCTGAAGCTGGTGAGGAGGAGAAGCCCTCCTTTGCAACCTCAGAGGAGGCTTAGCTTCTCTTTATGACAAACTTACTATTTTAGATTCGCGAGTAGCCTCACCTTCCTTCTTGGTGAGGAAGTAGGGAAATATTTATTTCTCCTGTGAGCCACCTGTAAAATATTAGGGGTTCCCTCTAAAAGTGATTTGAAGGTCTTCATGTTTGCAATTTGATCTAAACAATTTACTTTTCCTTGTTCAGGATTGGCTTATTCTTGGTTTACACTTTATGTCCTGCATCTATTAATGAAAATGAGATCTTCTCCAATAATATTTCAGAGCCATTT
This sequence comes from Pseudonaja textilis, assembly GCF_900518735.1. The sequence goes on along the minus strand of NW_020769446.1, from coordinate 1,171,236 downwards.
GGACAAGGTATGAAGCAGAATTGTATGTTGCTAAAAATATTTTAGAATATTTTTATTTACCTGTAATATAAAAATAAGGCACACAATGGCTTGCATCTTTGACATCTGGAGGTGGACAAGTGATAAAACATGCATTGCAATGCAGACTCAAACCCTGAAATATTTGCGTGGGACATCACAATGGAAGGACAATGTGACGTCACAGAACACGCCTCACTGCATCATGCCTCGTTTTGAAGCAGGTCTGCTCAGGTTACACGTCAAGAAATAGCATGCGATATAAGAGTCCTGTAGCCCTCATGTCTCAGCCGTGTCCTTCTTGGCATCTGTAGCTACTTATTGCTGATATTCTGCCTCTCAAAACCAAACTCTAGTCCTGTGACTCCTGAAAAGATATAAGTTGGGCTGAGAGAATGGAGCATGAAGGCATCACCCCTGCAGCAGAGAATGAAGGACTTGCTGGTGCTTGTCTCTCATAAGAAATGGGAGCAGATGCCACTCTATGGTTGTGACAGCAAGGCTTGGAGGGGGCCTGTGTTCCTGCCTAATAAGTACCAGACCTAAGTTCGCCTCAGGTGGAAGGAAGGCTGGAGGAGTGGTGGAGAGAAGGAGAAGGAGGCTGGAGCAGCACATATCCCCCTTTCAGCTCTTAAGGGAGCACCAAGCCTGAAAACAGCAGGAGCTGGAGCAGTTGCTCAGCCAGGCAGGGAAGCGAACATTGCCCAGACCTGGTAGGTCAGGTAATGCTTCCCTCACCATCTCTTTTGGAGCCCCCATCTGCAGGCTCCACTACCTCCCCATCTAAAGGGAAACTGGAAGAAGAAGAAGAAGAAGAAGGAGGAGGAAGAGGAAGAGGAGGAGGAGGAAGAGGAGAGCATAAAAATGCCTCTCTGTCTAAACTTGCTTGGAGTTTAAAAAAAAAATCTCCTTGGAACCAAAATTGAAATATATGGAAAAACTTCCAAAAGCTGCTTGTGTCTTTTTTATTACTCACTGCTCTGCTCATAGCTAGGAGCTCAAAGCGTCTATGTATAAAAAAAAACCTTGAACTCCATTTTGCAGGAATGGAAAGAAGACAGAAAGTTATGGTGCCACAAGGTGCTTTCTGCCGCTTGCTTTGCCCTCAAGAATGGCTGCCATGGGGTGGGGAGGGGGGCAGCCCCAATATTCCTGCCTCTCTGCCCAAAGAGAGATGGCGGGGATGCTTCACCTGATAGGAAACCCCCGGGGGCCAAGTACCTTAGGGCGTATCTAACAGTGGGGCCCAAACAGGCTGCCTCCTGCAAAGAAAAGTCTTTGGCTAAAAAGGACATTTCCTTGGAAGGCGGACCATAAACTTAAGAATAAAGCCTGGTCACGCAGTGTCCATTCCTCCTAACAGAGCACGTATTAGCTGGACAAGGCAAAGTAAAACAAGGGATAAATCTCATATTTGAAGAGTTTCTTACTACCAGTTCAGGGGAATTATCTGCTGAATCTCACTTTGTTTTGTATCATGCATTCATTAGAAGTCCAGCATATTCAAATGCAGAATTTCACATACATTCTTTGGATTGTCTGATTTTTAGACTTAACTCAGGCCCCTGGGAAAATGGTCTGGCTTCGAAACCAGTTGTTGAGCATGCTGCTAGATGTAATACAACCGGAGAAACTTCATTTGTCCTCTGAGTAAGTAAGAACGTGTGTCTGTGGGTCTGTGTGTATACAATCTTCTTTACAGCAGTTAAAAGTACAGTGATAAATTTACTTCTTATTCTAACACTTTTTTTCTATTATCTAACCTGTCCAGTAATCAAAGCCACAAATCACTTTATTTAAAATAATAAACGGTGTAATCATCAGAAAGTGACACAGATATTGAAATAGGGAAAGTTAAGGGGGGAATGGGAGAACAACCAAGCTTTTGGCTCTGTTTTCTATCCCGAATGTTTTCTGCTCTACAGTCTGTAATAAAGATGAGATAAGATGAGATGAGATGAGATAAATAGTGTTTGGATCTTATGGCAGATCCAAGCAGGATTCTTATGAATTGCCCAGAGGTGTCAGAATTGGCAGTATATAGACTTTTTAACCCCACCCCACCCCGCAACCCATAAAGAGCCTGCAGGGCCCTGGATCCCGTCTCCCACCAGGATCCCTGAAGCTGCAGGGAAGGCACTTCTTCCGGGGAAGGGGAGCCAAGCCCCTCTCCAGCCTTGACCCCTTGAGCGGGGGAGCCCTCCTTTGCTTCAGAGGTGCGCAAACCTCAAGATCCATTTCCACCTTGTGTTGCTTTTACTTAATGAGAGGAATTTGTTTCTATGTGAACAAGATTAAGATTAGACTGTAACTGGGTCTCTGTCACGTTTGGGATAACTGAGGGGTTTTAAAAGCACAACAGGAGCTCAGGAGCTACCAATATTTTTCCCCGTTCTGCTGTCCTAGTAAGTCCACCATGTAGTATACAGTTACAACAAACAACCTAAAAGTGTTGTGTCTTTCAATCCGGTGTTTCCCTCACAGGATCCAAGAAGAAATGTTCCAGGCCTTGGGCCCTGACTGGTTCCTGATGTTTATGCAAAGTCACGTCCATGAAACCACAATTGTCCTGGCAGCCAAACTGCTCTTCCATTTCCTGCACAAGCCTGCTCACCTGCATGAGTTCGGAGAGGGGATGATGGCGGGCCGCTGGCTGAGAAACAGCTTAGAGGGGCTGAATATTTTGACTGGTAGGCCCTCCGTGCGTCTGGTTGGCTTGCAATGAGATGCTGAGACTGGCTGTGGATCGTGGCTAATTATTTCAATAAATCTATCATCTCTCCCCCCCCCCCCCCCCCGTAGAATTTATTAATTATTTTAAGGTGTGTTTGCCTTTTGTTAAAAACAACCCTGATCCAATCTGAGCAAAGGCCAGCATCCCAGCTCTTGCCTCCTCCGCTCTGGGCCTGATCTTTCAGGCTTCAGGTTTGAGCTCTTTAGCGGCTCAGTCAAAAGGAGAGAGCCCTGGTTTTGGTGTCTTATTTGCTGGCCAATACAATTCAATTCTGGTTATTGGGTTGATAAACCATCAAGCAATCCATGTTGAGACATTGTTTTATTTTGGGTATTAATGGAGACGGCAATGAAAGTAGGAAAGTTTAAATCAGCAGAGCCAACATCGAAAGGGAAGAGCGTGCAGTGGGGTCTTGGGGAGCATATCCAACTGGTAGGTCACCCCCCCTTCATTCAGCCAGAGAAAGTGGCAAACTCCGCCAACCCCCACCCCCCCGTGGCGGGTGAGCTTCTGTCCCTCAGAGCAGCCCGTGAGAATCCCAGCTAAGGAGACTCCGGAGGGCCTAGCGGGGTCCCTGCTGCCACCCTGTAGGAGCTTCTCTGCTGGGACCAGCCACCCCCGAAGGCTGTGCTGTGTAGCATTTCCTCGGGTAAATAAGATCAGCGTAGTCCCTTCCTGGGGACTTGTTCTTCTTTTATCCTGTAAGTCAGTTCAGAGAGAGTCTGAAAAAAATCTTCTCATTCTTTGTTTTAGACAATTTGAAGAGTTCTCCGCAGTTGTTTGAGTGCCACCCATATCAGCTCTCTGGATTAACGGAGCTACAGATGTTCCTGAGCAGCTCAGCCCACATCCCTGAGATTTACCTCCTTCTCTCAGGACTCCTTCTGGACACACCAGTGTCCGACCCTCCTGATGAAACTCAAGTAAGCCACTGCGCTGACACGGTCACGGGTGGGAAAAAAGTTTGTAGAAGCTGAAATAGTTCATTGAGTAAAGCGAAAGGACAGAGACTTTGAGTAAACCTTCCAAAGGAAACGTTCACAGAAATGGCTGGATGGGCCTGTCCTGAAGGTTCACAAATGGAAGTTTCAGTCACTCTCTAGGATTCTATGCCACGCAATCCACCTCTCCCAGATAGTTAGTGATTCAACCGCACAAAATCTTTGTGTGTTGGTACACCTTCAGGTATATCTTGTTTAATTTTTTGAGATGATGATGTGCATCTACAAAGTAAGCATAACAGAAAAAATGCTGATATAAATAGTCCTTCTGTCACATTTTTCTTTCTTTGATTTTCTTTTTCAAAAATGTACCAATGAATACTTTTTATTAACACAAAGAAACTTAAGGAACAACAAATTGAGCAAATGTTTTCTTCATTCTGGCTATCCGCGTCAAAGGAGTCTTTCTCAAATGTGCATTGTGATAAGACGGTGCGAGTTCTGCTCCTGATTTACCTATTTTGGTGTCATAAGACTCTGCATCACAGTATCTTGATTCAGGTTCCCTCCTTTGCCCATGTTTTGGATAGAATTCAGAAGCAGAAATCCCGTTGGAGTCCGATGGCGGTTTTGGAAGTATCTTTTTTCCTTAGAATCCTAGGCTCCCCCCCATCCGCTCCCCCCCCCGTCCCCTCCAGGGAAGGCAGCAGGCCTAACTGCTTCAGGAGGAGCCACCCCGCACCGTTGCTGAGCAGTGGGCTGTGGTTCGTCCTTTGGGACACTTTCTGCGGTCTCACGAGAGAGACGCTCCTTTTGCAGGCCGGCCTGGGTGCAACGCTGCAGTGGCTGCTGTGCCATCACCCCACGGAGGCAGCAGTCCAAGCTGGCTTGTGTGCAGAGGCCGCCGTCCTGTTGCTGGAGATGGTCTCGTCCCTCACCAGGCAGGTGAGTTACTGTCCTGGGCCTCTTGCAGGATGGAGCCCCACAGCCGCTTGGGAGGGTGAAGCAGCCCCATGGACACACATCTGAGCTCAGGCCATTTTGAGAATTTAGTACAAAATTTAGAACAAAAGAAAAGGAAAAGGGTTCAAGGACATGCGAGTAATAGGCGGGAAACCTGGTCTGCAGGGTCACTCTCAGACTGGAGCTTCTGCCCTGCAGAAGGCATTTGGAGGGAGGCACGTTTGTTTAGGATGCCAATCCCTGTTTGTCAACTGGGTTTCGGTTGCATGCGGTAGTTTGTTTATTTTATTCAACCAAACTTATTTGCTGCCCTTCTTGCCAAACGTGATCCTAGACATTGAATAAATGCAGTATAAAACATTGAAACAATAAAGGCCGCAAGTGTAAAAATTCAGTTAAAATAAAACTAAACAGGGTGGGGAGGGAGGGAGCAAAGTACGCACAGGGAGGAGGAAACACCCCCCCAAAACAGGATGGAAATGAGGAATGAGAAAAGAAAGACAGATTCCCCTGAAAGGGGAAGAAGAAAGAAGAGCCAAGTCCAGTTTTCAACTCCGTGGCAGGAAGCCGTTCTCAAGTTCTTCAAAAGGGTCCAAGCTTTTCTTTCTCTGCTATTATTTCTACTTTCCACTCATTTATTTTCTGTTCTCTCAGTCAAAGTAAAACCTAAATAATTGAATGGCTGTTTGATAAAACTTCATGACTAAGTTTTACGTTCTCCTTTAGATTCCAGCTGAGGGAGAGGATTCCTGGCAAACCAGCTTCCTAATGGATGTCCTGCACTTTGTCCGTCAGCTGTATCACAGATACCCTCAGGACCCACTCTGGTCCAGCCCCACCTTCCTCCGAGCCCTGGCCTTGGCTGCCTTCCCCTCTGGGCCACCCCAGGTAGGAAGGGCTGCTGTTCTGTCCAGTTGGAACGGATTCCGCTCCGCTCCGTTCAATAGGCTGGTTCAGCAAGCAGCCAGCCCCATAGAAGTAAAGATAATTGGGGTGATGGAACAGACCAGGAGTTGGTACAGAGGCAGACAAGATCTTGAGGAATTGGAATACTTGATTTTTTTTAATTGGATAAATCTAAGATCCAGACGATATGATTCCTCTTATGGCTGAATCTGAAATTTGACATTCAAGGACGATATTCAAATCGTACCAGATGATTAGATGATAGAAAACAAATTGATGCCTAATCCCAAGTGAACTGAAGTCTTCAGTCAGTCAGAAGGCAAATGAAAGAAATGCTAACTGCCTTGAGAAACAGTTTGAAGGAAAAGACAGACCATAAAATGAATCAATAAATGATTCATACTTTCAACTGTGCTTGGTCTAATTTTGCATCTAAGCCTAGGATGTACTTTTTAGGCAGCATATAAATGGTCTAGACATTATAAGGCTGTTTCTAATATATGGGGAAATGCTGATTTTTAACCAGCTACAAGTATTTATTTATTTATTTATTTATTTATTTATTTATTTTGGTTTGTCAATTGCTTTCAAGATAATAAGTATAAGTAAAAACATAGTCATGAATAAATGGATTGATATAAAAAAAAATATAAGAAACAATAGGGCAGGGACAGTAGGCACGTTGGTGTGCTTATGCACGCTCCCTACAGACCTCTTAGGAAGGTTGTCCATGAGTTTGTATCTATTGTTTGCTCTTGTATTGTTATGGTTGAAACTGAAGTATTCATTGACAGGTAGGACATTGCAATGTATGATTTTATATACTATACTTAGACTGGACTGAAGGCAGCATTGTTCTAGGTTTTCTAGGTCTAGAATTTCAAGTCTGGTGGTATAAGGTATTCTACAACAAGTAGAGGAGTGAAGAACTCTTCTTGTGAAATATTTCTGGACTTTCTCAACTGGGTTACTATCAGATACATAATGTGGGTTCCAGACTGATGAGCTGTATTTGAGTATTGGTCTAGCAAATGTTTTGTATGCTCTAGTTAGTAGTGTAACATTACCAGAGAAAAAGCTACATAAGATTAGGTTAACAACTCTTAATGCCTTTTTGGCTATGTAGTTACAGTGGGCTCTAGCACTTAGATCATTAGAGATGAGTACTCCAAGGTCCTTGACAGAGTTTGGATCATCAACAAGGTCTTGACAATTCAGCCTGTATTTTATTTTCTGATTTTTTTTGCCAATATGTAAGACAGGGCATTTATTTGTTGAGATTTGAAGTTACCATTTGTTTGACCATTCTGATCAAACATAGTCAAGGTCTTTTTGGAGGGTAGCAGTATTGTCTGTGGTGTTGAATAGCTTTACATCATCAGCGAAGAGAACACAGTTGCTCTTGATATGATCAGAGAGTTCATTTATGTAGAGTATGAAGAGAGTTGGTTCTAGAACACTGCCTTGGGGGACACCACTGTTGACAGGTAAAGAATTTGATAGGAGGTTCCCAATTTTGACCATTTGTTGTCTGTTTGACAGAAATGCTTCTATCCAGTTATGCAGGTGTCCAGAAATACCATAAGATTTTAGTTTTAGGAGTAGTTTGTCATGTAGCACTGAATCAAAGGCTTTACAGAAGTCTATGTAGATTGCGTCTATTGCTTTGCCCTGATCGAGTTGTGTAGTCCATATGTTTTTGCAGTGTAAGAGTTGCAGATTACAGGATAGTTTTTTTCTGAAACCAAATTGTTTATTAGAGAGTAGGTTGTTTGTCTCTAAGTGGAGGATAATGGATTAATTAATAATTGATTCTATGACTTTACAGGTGATGCAGCATAAAGAGATTGATCTGTAATTTTCAACTAGGCTGGGGTCTCCTTTTTTGAAGATAGGGATGATCGTGGCTTGTGACCATAGTTTTGGCAAGGAGCTGGTCCTGAAAGATTTTTCAAAGATTATGCTTAGAGGTTCGGCTATGGCAGTGGATAGCTTTTTTAAGAAGTAGGCACATATTCCGTCTGGTCTAATAGATAGAGATGGTTTTAGATTGTGTAGTGCTTTTTCAACATTGTCTTCTGTAAAATCGATATGTATTAGATCATTGTAGTTGTCTGTGGATTGACTAGGAAATACTGGGCATGATCCATTGCTGTTTACAAATACTGAGCCAAAGAATGTGTTAAAGAGGTTGGCTTTAATGGTGTCATCATTGCAGTCTTTACCATTAGGTCCTTTCAGGGTTGGGGTGGACGTTGAGTCTTTTAGTTTGTTGTTTACAAACTTGTAGAAAGCACGGGTGGAATTGTGCGTAGAAGGTTTTCCTATTGTTTAATGTGATAATTGGTGCATTCAGTCTTTATCTGGTGGCGTAAATTTTTGAATCCGCTTTTGAAGTTGGCAACGTGACCAGATTTGTTTTTCCGCCGAAGTGATCTCTTTTTGGATTGAAGCTTCCTTATTGTTATGGGTAATCTGTTTTTTCTGGTTTTTGGAGTTGTTATTGGTACATATAGTTTGATGACTCTTTTGACTTCAAGTAAAAATATGTTGTAATGGTCTTCAACAGTATTGCATCCAGTGAATAGAAATTGCCAAACAAGGGATGAGAGATCGTTGTCTATAAGATCATAGTTGCCTTTTTGAAGTTATAACTGGGGATCACTTTGTTGTCTTGATTTTTGTGTGTGGATGTATGTTGAAACAAAAGTCAATCATGCTGTGGTCACTGTTGGAAAAGGGTTCTTTAATTTGTATTCCGTAAACTGAAGAAGTTGTCCTGTTTCTCTTCCTGGTTCAGGGAAGAAAGTTGCTTCTCTCATCCTACAAGGTGCTCTTCATTTAAACCCCAGGGTGGGAAATGCCAGGAAGCCACACCACAAGCAACTTGTGCTCAGAATTTCTAAAAGGGAGAAGCAGATTCTTGGAGTTAAATAATCTGTAGCTGCAACCTGAAAAGTGTAAAGCCGTCTCAGAAATCAGGAGACCAGATTATTATTATAATGATAATTATTTTATTTTTCAAATGATGGGAGGAAGTGGGGAGGACAAAAAGGCCACTGCTCAGGAAGGACTCCCCGTTGCTCTGGCGATTGCTCTCCACTCAGCCACCCGATGATGGGAACATTAGCCAAGTGAGGAGCCCGGGGGGCCCTAATGTGCTCTTGGAGCCTGGAGAAACGGTTCTGAGCGAGTCCAAAGTGCCAGCTGGGGAAGAGGCCTCTGGATTTTCCCGCAAAGGATGAGCTCGCTTACCGAGTGGGGCTCTGGGATACTCTTTCTGACAAAACCCATCTTTGTCTCTTTCCCACCAGAAATGGTTTCAAAGGGCTTTTAATTTGTAGCATCCTTTATTTCTGCCCTTGCTCATTTTCTCTGTGCAATTTCATCTAACATCACGACTGCTGCTTTATTACATTTTAGCAATCTGTCTTATTTGTGGTTTTATGTTTATACAGTTGATATTTCAGTTGTTGATCTATTGTTTTCCTGATGGGGGATAAAACATAACTGTGGAAATACAACACAACCTGCCGGTGTCCCGCTGGGATTGCTGATGCTTTCCTGTTTTTCCAAGATGGCGGAGGGAGCGGGTGGCCTTGTCCCCACAGCACGGCCGTCGCCTCCTCCCGGGGAAATAACCGCACTGCCCTTTGTGATTCTTGTGATTTCAGCCTCCAGTCAGGAAAGAAGTTTGGGACTTGATTCACCTTCTCCTGAGGGGAATAATGCTGCTGGACTGGAGGGATAAAAGTTGGCACCCGCTGGAGTTCATGCTTGAGGTCTGGTGCATTTGTCTATCCCTTCCGTTGTGGGGTGAGATGGCGGGAGGGAGCTCCAGGACTGGCAGCTCCGGGATTATCCCTTACTTGCCACTGACACACATCCTGTCCCTCGTTGTTTGCATTGTTACTTAGGAGAACCCTGTAAGTAGAAAAGTTTGATGAAACAGAGGGGAAGCGGATGCTTTTGCCCACTTTTTGCTGTACACCCCCATGCACTCCAGAGTTTTTGGAAGATTTTGCAAGATTAATTTCCTTAGGGAACTTATGATTTACAAGTATGACTCTCTGTGCCATACTGCAGCCTCGGCAGGGTTGACAATAGAGTATTAGAGTATTACCACCAACCTTTTATTGAGGGAAAGGCCTGGTTCTGGAAACTGCTGTCTTATTCTTATTGTCTCATTCTTTTAAAACATTATCTGAAAATGTTTTCACTCTAATGTAACCTTCCTAAGAACATGGGGGTTTGGGGGTTGAGGTTGCTAATAACACTAACCAATAGTGTTCCCTGAAGACTATCCATCGTTTATATATTATCGCAATACAGGCCTCTCCAGAGAATGCAGCTATTGAGCAAAAGATGTGCTTCCAGACAGAGCTATTGCTTTCCATTATAGAGATTGTCTACAACCTTGGTCAAAATTACAAGGAAACCTCCAGTTTAACAGGTGAGTATCACCTGCAGTTCAGCCATCTTTCCACCTGAACCTGCCTGAAATGCACAGAACGTACCGTGAGGTCCCTGCAGGAATTGCTGAACTGCAGGTCCCAGGAGATTTTTTCAAACAGTCATGCGAAGTGTTGGAAGTTGCAATTTAGCCGTATGTTCTAACCTGAATATCTGGGGAGCCGGTAACAGCAATACAAGTCACTTTGCTGGAAGTCTTGTAAAGAACACTGTATCTAATTAACCTTGAACTAATTCAGCAAGTCCTCCTAGGGCCCTATGGCGGGGGGCGGGGGGGGGGGCTGGGCTCCTCCCCACCAGATGGGCTGCAGTAGAGGCTAGTCTGTCTGCAACGTCCCCCTGCCTGCTCCAGTCAGGAACCCTGCGCTGAGCAGGTGGCAGGGTGGGACAGAGGCCCAAGGGTCTCCCCCACTCCCCAACCCCTTTGGACCTTGTGGGTTGTGTGTTTCTGACCATTTGGGTCTTTGACCAAGTACAGTGGAGCTTAGACAGTAGGAAGCTGTTGATGCCTTGCTTATTCATAAATAACACAATAACCTCTTAATCAAAACATTATTTGTAGAAATGAAAGTTTCTTCAGTGAAGGTGTACATTTTTCTAACAGTTTAAACTGCTTGATTGCCAAGTATAAGGGTTAATGTTTACCTATACTTTATTTATTAGATTTAGCAGTATATTTATTAGTAAATATAATCTAGCATTTGATTGCATTTTAGAAGTGCAACCTTCTCTTCCCCCTTGCAGGAAACGGTGATACCAGGAATGTTTTGGAATCTGCAAGGCCTTATTTTCTAGTAAATGTTTGCTATTTTACTCAGAAGCTGGTAAGCAAACTTCACGAGGGAGTGTTTGTCACAGAGCCGAGGAAGACCATCCTTTTCATCTCAGAGCAAGTGCAACTGGTAAGGGCTCTCCTCCTCCTCCTCCTCCTCCTCCTCCTCCCCAGGTGCCATTCTCAGCCATTTCCAGATAGCAGCAGATGTACCAAGTGATGCCGCTGTAAGCTTATTAGGGATGGTTTCCACCCCAGGGATGCTACTTCTGTGACAACAAATAATTACCCTAAATTTTCTTTATAATGGATTTAATTTTCATTGTGAGGGGATTGATAGCTTGAATGCTCACACATACTCAAGCTTGTTGGAGAAGGAAAGTAGTTGGATTAGAGAACATTTTGCACAAGGCAAACGGGCATTTAAGAATCATTATTAGATATGCATTTCAGTGCACAATCTCACATGCCACAGATTAAAAACAACAGACAAAAAGAAGAAACATTTTCATTTATATTTGCATGTGGCTGAATGTCTGTAAGCACAAGCAAAAACAAATTCCTTCCTCATTCTGTAACATTTTGTTGCAAAACTGGATGCATAATTACTTTTCAGTGTCTTAGATTAGGATTATTTTAAAATTTTTCATATTTTTATGGCATTGTGAGTCTTACCCCTAAACACGATGCATTCTGAGCCTCTTGACTCTTTTTAACAGGTGACAAGAAAACTTTTTCTCCACAAAGAATCCATTATGAGCAACTTGTACAACTGTTTGAACCGCAGCATCCTGTACTATTTATCGAATTCTTCTTCTGGGTCCCAAAGTCTTCTGGAAGTTCTACAAACTCTTCAGATGCAGTGGGATATCATCTTTGCGGTGCACAATTCGAGCCTGGATTTCATCACAAGCCTTTTGTATTGCCTACTACAACTGAAATCTATGAGGTACGGCAGGGTTTTCTTACTCTGGCAGAGCTGTTAGGCAAGGGAACAGAAATTTACAGGAACTTTTTTCAGAGACAATACGTTTCCTCGGGGGTATGCATTTCAACAATACTCATTGAATGATTTCAGCATGGTCAGTGTAGATTTGATCTTGAAGAAACTCGAGGACTTTAATCTAGAACACAGGAACAAATATGCTGGATATGTCCCTGAGTTTCAATGACTCTCATAAGGACCAGTTTGTTTCCAGTCATGTTTCAAAGAGAGGCTGTTCATCTTTAAAGCTTATTTTAAATCTGGGGGGAAGAAGTTTTTGACATTCCTGAATTGGAAGGGGTGGGGGCCAGGGGTTATTCCAACATCAGGTATGGAACTATGTATGTATGGAACTATGAAGTCCCCGTCACAAGAGAGTAAACTTTCAGTCAATCTATGATTGTTCCTGGTGAATAAATAGTGTCACCTACTTCCTGCCGAACCAGAAGTATGGCATATTTCTTGACCCCAACTGCCTCTTGCTTTATTCTGGTTTGTTTCTTGGGTAGTTTACTGGGCCAGTTTGCCATTTCCCTGGAAAGTCTTAAGAACTCTGTTTGGTCTTGGGCAGCGGAGTTTTATCAGAAGGTTGCAACCTTCTGTGGCACCAGGAGGAAAGTCCAAAAGATGAAATGATACACGTGGCAACAAAGAACTCTGCTAGCTGGGTAGAAGGCCATTTTGCCTTCAAGAAGAACCCAGAAGCTGTTTCCGTTTAGATTTGGAAGGCTTCTCCAGCTTGGAAATGACAGCATCAATCCCTCACTGGTAGAACAATAGCACCATGTCTAGTTTGAAGGATAAAGGGAAAAAAATGGATCCATACGTGGAATCCATCCTAGGGACATAGGGACAAACGCTTCTTTCACCACGAAATGCTGCGTTTGGCCAAAGTAAATCCCCAAATAGCAGATATTGAAGAAGTATGTCTTTTTTGTTGTTGATCTTGGTTATTAGACTTCTTAACAATCAGCATGTATTTTAGAAAATTCTTTAAAAAGAAATATATTAGGATTAAGTTGCATTAAATAACCCACAGCCCAATGTTTTTTTCTCAGATAGTGGTCTTAATGAATCTGCTCCAGAGGTTTTAGCCAGAGGTTTGCTTATTTTCTGTATTACAGCTACCATGAAAAGGGTGAGGCCAAATGGACGACGACTTCGAGTTCCCCCATTTTTCTTGGGCTGGGAAAAGAGGAGGAGAGGACCGGTGATCTTCCTGGCCTGAAGGATGGTAAACATGACACGATGGGTGTGGAAAAGGAGGCAGAATGGAGGTCGGTCAGGAGAAGGAAGGGAGGCGGCTGCTGTAGATGTCCTGTTCGCCTCCAAAAACTGCGTACTTCCTCCAAGCACCCAGGGAACTAGTCCAAAAGCTCGCAGGGAAAGGACGGTGTTTCACCTGGAACTTTTAGACTAAAAGAAATACGCAGTAATGGATTAATGGCTTCCAAGCAACAGATATTGCATCCAGGCCAATGCAGCCCACATGGATTATGATGACTTTTGTACTAAGGACCTAAGCTCAACACTCACCTACTATAGTCTCTTTAAAACATGGGTGCATTTTGTAACTAGATATAGAAACCTTGTCACCCAAATTGCTTATAATTTATTGCATGGCAACAAAAAAAGACAACGTTACATGAGATACGTGGAGAGATATGGGTCATTTATTATTTTAGTCATGTCCGCTCTGATTTCTGCATACATTCTGGACAGGCAGCATCAAAATCTGGAATGCTGTGAGTGATTTTGCTTTAAGGATTGAAGGGTCCTTAAATATCCGCAAAGCTGCTGATCAGACTGACCTCAGAAGGCCCTTCAGTCTGGAAGTGATGCCCGGGCCTTTTGTTGCTGTAATATTTTCACACCAAAACATGTTTGCTGTTTGTTTATTTCCAGTTCAGCAAGAGATCCAGAGGGCAGCTGAGGAAATCTGGCTCTGCCTTCTTTCTAGGAGAAGAAAGGATTTAGAGGATGCCTATAAAACCTCTTTATTTAAAGAGAAGGGTGATGAAGAAGAGACCATGAAGATGGCTGATGTGGCTCCTCTTTGGGAAGAGGTCATGAGGAAGACCTGGCAGGGCTTTCTAGGTCTCTGCTCTTAAAGTACTCAAAGGCTTTAACGGAAGTGGCTTCACCGCACAGCTCTCCTTGGCCTTGGGGGGGGGGGGGGGCGGCCCAGGAACTGTCCGTAACCAGGAAAGGTGCTCCCAAGCGAGGGTTCACAGGCCCCATTGTGGCCCGAGCTTCTTCATTCGTTTGGTGGACTGTAACTGGTGATGACAGGTGGGATTCAGAGATGCCCCAAATGCCACATAGCTGGGTACAATGCTGTGTATTGCTCAACAGTAGAGAGAGTCTTATAGATTGCTATTTGGAGAACACAAACGTCCAGGGCAGAGGAAAAAGCAACTGGCAGCCACTGGCTGGGATGCCAGCTTTGCCCTGGGCCTTGCCAAGCCTGTGCTCTTTGTGGGATAACATTGAAGCCACCAAGGTGGCATCAATGGTCAGGAATAGGGGTTTGTGTGGCACCTGAAGTGGTACAACATCACAATCACTTGAACTGTGCTTGTTGCTCCTTTTCTCTCTGTGCTTCCAGCGTCAGAAAAGAAAAACTCCCAGAGCAAAATTCTCGTCAATGCTTCCAGCAAGACGAGTGCTTTGAATGAAAGCCTGACTCCTGGCAGGAACCTGAAACAGGTGATACACAAAACTGTCTTAAACTGCCTTTCCAAACCCCTATGGGAACCTCAGGTGCAGGGTAATATCTTGAGCTTGAAGTCCTAGTGCTGAGATGCAATGTGGCTCAAATAATCAGGGCTCCCTTTTCCCTCCTGGGAGTGCCAAGGGCAGCGGACGGTTGGTGGACAAACTCGAGGCTGGTTCCGTAGCTGCTTTTGTTGGCTGAGGAAGAGATTCGGCCAAAGTAACTTCCTTCCAGGTGTGATGGGAATGTACATTACTGTTCAATGCTGGCACCATCCATTTGCCTTGGGGTCTGTTTAATTATTTCTTAAAATTAATTTTGATTATTACAGCTGATTACACATCACTGAGCAAAGTAATTGATATTTGTTAATGTATCCCAAGGAACATTTTGTACAACTTGTATTTGCTGTTGAAGGTTAAAGACTATTATTGGTTTTTCCCTAAATGTGCCCACATCATTAGTTCTCATAGTAGGAAAGGATGCCATCTGGAAAAGGCCGCGTAGACGCATTATTCAGGCACAAGTGCATGAAATTGAGCTTTCTGCATCTTCTGTCTTTCTTTTCTAAGAAGAAGATGCTTGTAATTAAAGGAGAAGCGGATTGCAGGGGAACATTACTCATTTTGTGTTGTTCTGGGTAATGTCAGCAACTGACACTACAAGATCTGATAGACTCGTCCCTGCAGTGTGTCGTGCAACGGAGCCTCCAACTCTTGGCTCTCTTTCTGCTCCAGGCAATTGTGTGTTTTTTCTCTGCTTTTCGAGAAAATTAGTTGTGCAGCGGGCTCAGTGACTGACAGGAGATCTCTGGGACTTCCAGATCCACAGACAGGCAGACAGACAGACAGACAGGAGGATACATTCTTTATAGCTCTGGGGCACCCAGGCGCTTTTCCCCTTTTGTGCACCTTGGAAAGAAAAGAAATCCAGAGCGTGGGGGGTTTATATTTCCGCTCCCTCCTAGATCGTTTTGTTTTCCCCCTCAGCCTCCCCGCTGAAGGACCTTGGCAATAATAAGCAAGAGAGGGCAGGAGAACAAGCTGGCCCTTCGCGGAGCCTTATGAGGTCGGCCCTGCCCGGCCAAAGCCTCCTTGGGGGAATTAACCTGGCCTGCTTGCAGAGGGGCCTGGGGGGGGGGGGCTTGTCGTCCCCTGCTGCTTTGCTTCCCCAAACTCGGCCCTCAGCCCCTCCAGAGACAGCGGGGGGGGGTGGATGCCCAGGCGGACAGATGGTGACTTCCAGGGCTAGGAAGTGTACAGGAGCTGAGTGGCACCGCTACAAAAATCCATGGCCAGGTTTCTTGCCTCTTCCTACCTTCCTTAATCTAAGCAAGTGCCGTTGAGCCTCTCCCCCCCCCACCCCACCCCCCCGGTGTCTGTTAGGCGCCCCCTGGGATAGATCTCAGGGGACCAAGATAGGGGGAAGTCAGCCATTGCAGCTATAAGATCGTGTTAAAAAAAGAGAAAGAACTCCTTATTAAAACCAATATATGGATCTTTTAATTAGAAGATATTTGAAAATATCTGACCCCAAAGAACGAACTGGTGTGTATCTGAGACTGAGCAGATGATGCCTCACATGACCTGACTTTCCAACCGCCGGTGTGGTTTGGAAGTGGCCTTTCCCTTGGAGAGGTTGGTCTTCTGCACCAAATGTCCGTTTCTGCTTTCAGTGGGAGGTTTCCCCTTTGGCTCTGCCTCTTCCTTGCCAAAACTCGTGACTTTGCCCTGATCTTTATAGATCTTCCCTCACCCTGGACCCAAAGCTTCCCTGAAGGGTTTCCTCTCAAAATAAATACCTTTCCACTGGCATGTCTGAATCAGAGCTTCTCTCATCCTAGGTGGAAATGATTTGTCACCAGGAGAAATTGTCATAAAGTTTCTTCGCTCACTAGTGCAACTCTCAACATGGAGCATTTTCATAGCATTCAGCTGTTCTCCCCGCTGGCAGGGACTTCAAAGAGCAAAATGTCCAAATTTACCTTTAAAAACAGACCATATTTATTTCCTCAAACAGAAAAGGGGAAATAGTTGTTTTCACAATCCAAGCAGAAGTTCTTGTACATATAGCTAATAATTTTCTGGTAACTTTTAACTGTTCCTCTGCATGCATGTTTTTGGGTGCCTGCCTTAATATTCATGTCAACCTCTTTGCTTCTTAACACGGTGGCTTCAATTAGTGAAAGGTGGCCTGAATGTTGTAGTCGGGCAAGTCCCCTTTGCCCACCCAGACAGATCAAAGGAAGTTGAGGCAACACAACTCACAGTCACACCTACTGCAACTCATTTATTAACAGGGTGTCTGTGACCCCTTGTGTACCACGTTTTGAAGGAAGCACATAGTGCTCCTGTGACGTGTGTGTAGTGGCCCCCTAGACATACTTTGGCAAAAGTCGATTGTTCTGAGTTCACAAGAATTTCCGGTGGCTGCGTTAGGAAGTCATCTGTCCAAATGTGAGATGTTTTGCCTGCCATCCTTTTCGTAGCCGGTGCTTCACCAGTATGTGAAGGGCGCAATGTCAGCATCCCTTTTAAATCACTTATCATAATGCCCTGTGTATTATTTCGATTTCAAGAGACCAAACAAGCAAATTTATAATTAATTATATTTCTGCTAATCATTTGTGTAACATCTTAATCTTCATAATAGAAAGATAATTAACACCACTGATTATCTAATTAAATTCATTAAGCATCTACCGACAGTGCTCTGTGAGGCTGACATTATGTTCCACTGTCAACAAATGCTTTGATTTCTTAGGAAGTAATTAAAATGTAAATTAGCATGCCATTAAATACACAGGGGGACTTTTGAATCTGATATTCATTTCAGAACTGCTCATGGCAACCCATTTTTTCTTTCAGTGCAATCAGACAATTTGCTTTTAATGATGTATATTAACTTTTTTCCCACTGCAACACGAATGCCTTTTTTGATATCTAGTTCACAACCAGAGTAGAAGCGGCATTTCTTTAAAACTACTGATTTTACTGCTAAATCTGGATTATTTCTGTCAGTGCAGGAAGAGCGTTCCCAGCACTTAGATCAGACCACAGAGTGGCACCAATAACACTAAGGGCATCGTTGCATTTTAATTTCATAAAGAGGAAAACATTCGTTCCTTCTGCTGCAAATCTTTGAAGCCAAAATACTCTGCCAGTTGCTTTATTATATCCTGGTATGGATCTCAAACTTGGACACTGCTGTGGAACAAATTCTTTCTGCTTTTTTTTACATTCTATTCTTGCTGAAATATGCTAATGCTGCCACCTTGAATTTGGGTTCCTGCTGCCACCTCTCAGCCCCATCTTCTACCCATCTTAGCTCCTCTTTCTTTGGTTCTGCCTCTTTCCCGGTTCTACCTATCCATCAACTGGTGGAAGGGCCTCCCCCCCACCCCCACCCCGGAGGTTTGCAAAAAGAGATTGGGGAGCCATTTCTCTCAAATTCTCTAGGGCCTCATTCTTCAGCAGAGCTACAAAGGTCCGAGGTCCCTTCTGTTATCCTGTTATCCTTTATCTTTCTTCGTTTTTTTTTCATTTTCTACCTTCTACTCTTCTTTATCCCCCCCCCCGATCTTTTTTCTTTTCTACCTGTGCCATCGCTCTCCTTGAAGCGCGCGCGCGCACACACACACACACACACACACACACACACACACACATACACACTGGTTTTCCCAGTCTGTCGAGGGTGGGGACCTGGAAAAGATTGGTCCATGACAGAAAGGATTGCAAGATTCTCACCCCAAGACTTCTTAGCACAATTTTAAAACTCATTCAAGTTTTATTCATCAAATGTGAAGCACAAATGTTTTGTTACAGACATCAATTTAATAGTAATTTTTGTTTTAAATCAGGGTTTTACGACATATTTAGAAAAATGCAGGAGAACTGGCCAAGAACTGTACGCGGTTTTATGCAAGGATCACGTTGAGGTAAGAAACTGAAAAGTGGCAGGGAAAACAAAGCGTGATTGGACGCATCAAAGAAAGGAGAGGGGATTGTTTTATTGGCTGATTGGTTACCTTGATCGCATTTATACCTGCAACCATCACGATGAGACCCTGAGAAATTTACATTAGTAAAAGTGGGGAAAGAAAGAAGATGGAAAGATTGAGGAAAGAATTCATAGTTATAAAATCATTATTATGCTCATCCAGTAGAGTTGTCACGCATCCGATTCCCTTGAACCCGTCCTCTCTTTCCTGGTCTTCTTTTAAAGAAAACGTTGTCTGAGCAGGGAGATCCCTCTTTATTTTGAGTGACTTGGTTTCCCTTGCAGGCAGAGATTTAGCTCCTGTTTGCTACTGTAGGGATGGAACCGGAACTCTGCAGTGCAATTTCTCTGCTAACAGCAAATCCTTCTGATCAAGGTTTCAGCCAATCGCTGATCCGGTTATTCCATTCTTATTTGTCCTTCTGTGGCTTTCTTCCCATTTTATCCCTCTCTGTTACAAAATACTACTTTATTTTATTTTTATGCAAACCTTCGAGCCCCAAATGCATTAGTGTCTACATTTCCTTCTCTGTGACACTCGTATGACAGGGATAGAGCAGCAGTCACTACCGGAATTTGCTTCTAGTGGGGGATTTGATATTTGTCTGCTTAAGATAGAGTGAAATGACGGAGTTATTGCTCTCAAAGTAATTACAGGAAAGAGTAGCTCCTGACTGAGTGAGCTAAGAGGAGTTGACTCTCACGATGTCCCATCCTGCCTAGGTGGAGTTTTGTAGAGCAAAGTACTAAATGCAGTCATCTCTACTACCTCCCATTTACTTAGTTTTGATTGAATTTAAATATAACCAAGGCAGGGCAGTTCAATCAAGAGTCCTGGTAGCCCTTCAAAAGCAATAGGCCTCCCTCAGCCCCAACGAAATCGTCAGTTGCTGCCTTCTCACAGAAATAATTCCACAGTAGATGCTGACCGGCCGGCCCTGGTTAAGCTGCGGGGGTAGAAGGAGGGGGAAAGCGACGTTCAAGTCCAGCCTTCCCTACGGGGCAGTTTTGAGTTTTCCTCTCGGCCCAACCTGCCTCTTGTGGAGAATGGGGGGGGGGGGGGGGGCACTCAGGGCACCCCCTGGAGCTCCTGCAGGTCACTTGGGTATTTGCACACCTCTAAGAAGTGAGGCGCTCCTTTGCCTTTCGAGGCCCAGAGGCAACTCCTGGGCAAGTGGAGGAGGAGGAGGAGGAGGAGGAGGGATGTGGGGGGAAGCCTCGGCTGCCAGGGTTTCTCTCTCTCTCTTTCCTGCTACAGAGGCTGCTGTGCCTCCACTCGAAGTCTGCCAAAGCCTGGACAGACCTGGAAGACAGGCTCTTTAGGGAGGGGGGCCCGTGGGGGTCTGCGGTAGCTTCTCCTGTCACCAGGTGGGTCCTGGATGCCTACGAAGGTCCTGCTCGGATGAGGAAGAGGATCCGGGTCAGAACCGCCCACACGGAACCATCGCAGAACAAGGTGAGCTGCCTTCGGGGCAGGAGGACACGAGGAAAGGGGATCCAGTTTCCTCTTGCCCAGGGGGTCTCGTCAACTGAGACTGCCCCAAATCCCCGGCCACTTCGTTGCGCTGATTGCAACTACAAGTTTAAAATTTTGCCTTCCGCTGCCGCCAGTGCCAGCCAGGAAAGATCCAGGCTTGGTGCTATAAAAGAGCTCAGGGTGTGTTTTTTAGTCTTCTGAGCTGGCAGGCCGGGAGCCTCGCTGCCTGTTGACGATGCTGGTATTTGGGAGGGGAAGCGGTTACTGCAGTTCCCGGTTAGGCCTAGGATAACGGTGCAGAATTTTAGGCCAAGAAAGGCACAAAACGGGCCAGTAAACTGATCGTGGGGTGCAGAGCAATTACGAAAGAGAAGAGGGCAGGAATCAGAATCCCCTGCCGCTGGCTGAGGTGATGTTGCAGGTGACTTAGGCACCTGCATGAAGGAAATAAGCGGATGGGACGGCGCAGTGGTTAGAGTGCAGCATTGCAGGCTAACTCTGCCCACAGCCAGGAGTTCAATCCTGACTGGCTCCAGGTTGACTCAGCCTTCTGTCCTTCCGAGGTGGGTCAAATGAGGACCCAGATTGTTGGGGGCAACAGGCTGACTCTGTAAACCGCTTAGAGAGGGGCCATAAAGCCCCGTAGAGCAGTATATATAAGTCTACCGTAAGGGCTCTTGCTATTGGCTGCTGGCTGTGGCTCCGGGCGCATCCGAGTCATCCCCCTGTGCAGAAGCCGCCTGGCTCCATCTCCGGATGCCGGGTCTCCACCTTCCATGCCTTCTGGGCTTTTCTTTTTCTAGGCCCAACAGACCCAGAAGGATGCACCTGCTGCTCCAGCTCTTTTGGAAAATCCAGGTAATGTCCCCAGGTGAGAGGCTGGGATTAAACAGGAGATGCTGGCCTGACCCCAGGGGCCACACAGGGCCTGGCAGTCTTTACTAAACCCAACATTTCCAACCCTCACCTTCCCACCTGCTGGCGTGTTTTGTAGGAGTGGGCAGCAAACGCTTTGTTTTTTCAAAAAAAATATTTTTATTTTCATATGGCAGCAGAGTCCCTAAGCTACATGATAAAAACAAAGATTATATTTTCAGTTAAAGAACGGAGCGTCTAGAATAGAATAGAATGGAATGGAGCAACAGAGTTGGGACCTTGGAGGTCTTCTAGTCCACCCCCCTGCTTAGGTAGGAAACCCTCCACCACTTCAGATAAATGGTTGTCCAACCTCTTCTTAAGGACTTCCAGTGTTGGAGCATTCATAACTTCTGGAGGCCAGTTGTTCCACTGGTTAATTGTGAGGAAAATTCCTCCTTAGTTCTAGGTTGCTTCTCTCCTTGAGTAGCTTCCATCCGTTGCTGCTTCTTGTCCTTCCCTCAGGTGCTTTGGAGAATAGCTTGACTCCCTCTTCTTTGGGGCAGCCCCTGAGAGATTGGAAGGCTGTTCTCCTGTCTCCCCTGGTCCTTCTTTTCATTAATATATAATCTAATACACCGTATAGGCTTTACAGCCTAATATAAGGATCTTCTTGTTCTTGGACAATCCTCTGCTAATAAGGGGCTGCACAATTTCTGCCTTTTATCTTAATGCAGGTGAACGACCAGCCCTGATTGGAGAAGGAGAAGCAGGTCGGGATCAGCTGACATTTTTTCCTGCCCTGCACGAGCATCTCCATTCGGAGGAAATCTTGGAAGTTTGTGTGGAAAGGAGAATCATCCTGCAGGAATTCGTCCGAGGTGAAAAGGTACAAGCAGGAGAGAAGCAGCTCAGCCGCTCGGCTTCTTGTCCGGCGTACCTGGTCAGGGCTCTGGTCAGAGCTCCCTCCAGGCCCCAATTTGGAAGTTCTCCTGTTGCAAAATGAAGGGGGCCAGACCGGGGGGGGGGGGGGGGGGGGGGGGCATTCCAGTCAGGAGGCAAACCGTTCATCAGGGAAGCAGCGTTGGGATTCCAATTTTTCTGCCACCGGTTCTCTGGGCGTGGCTTGGTGGGCGTGGCAGGGGAAGGAGACTGGAAAGCCTCCAGTCAGAGGCGGGATTGGCCGGTTCTTCGAACCCCTCAAAGTTTCCGCTTCTGGTTCTCCAGAATCGGTCAGAACCGGCTGAATTGGCCCCCCTGCTCTTTTTATGCTTAGGGTGGATTAACTCTGCCACAGACCAAGCTGTGGAAGAGAAGCAGGGAAGTGACCTTAGTATGAATAAGGCTACGTGATGGGAGGAAGGCCGTTGAGAAGGGCTCTGTCCGTGAGGATTCTTTATTTGTGAAATACTGAGCCCTGGAGACAAAGTTAGCACGGCCGTCGTCACCATCTTGCCTGTTTAGGTTACCTGCCGCCTGTCTGTGGTGATGGTTGATGGACACGTGGTGTCAGAAGGGGCGCTCCTCCTTGGCCGGGACCACTTCTATGTCTGCAGGCACTTCACTCTGTCCCACCTGGGGGAGGTTTATTGCACCAGCCATTGCTTGTCCTGGTGAGTTGTTCCCCCTACCTGAGCGGCACTCGGGGGCTGCCCAGCCTACTGCTGGCTACTGATAAAGGAGGCCCTGTCCACATGGGGCCACTTCCTCCCAGTTTGTAATGGGAAGGGGCTGAGGTAAAGAAAAGGGGAGGGGTTCAGGCAGAACTGTAACCTGAGAG
Source organism: Pseudonaja textilis (assembly GCF_900518735.1). The sequence goes on along the minus strand of NW_020769446.1, from coordinate 1,148,614 downwards.
CATACGAGGAGGAGAGGGGGGGGTCTTATTCTGGTCCACTCTGAAGGGCTGACAGACGTGCAGAAAGGAAACACTTCTGGGAGGGAAAAACCTAAGAGATACAAGTGTCAAGTACAACCGATCCTAATTACACCACAGCCTTTGGGGGCATTTCTACCACCCGAAGGTGCCAGATATTGCAGTCCCCATTACAGGTGGAGGGAGGGAGGGGGGGGGCATTTTTTTTCATTTACCTCTGCTTGGTTCACTCCAATTCAGCCATTCTCTCATCTTTCCAGCATCAGGGAGCCATTCATTTACAACTTGTGCTATGCCACGGAGGCCACGGCTGCAGAGCCCACGTGTTCCTGCCATTCCTACAGTGACATCAAGGAGATCCGGCCGATGCATTTCCTTCTGCAGGTAGGAACCAGCTGCCTGTCTGTCAAGTTTTTGATGGATGCTCAACAGGTTAGAATGAAAGAAATCGACAACCATTATATAAATGCACCAACTGTTCAATGCTTCCTTGGATGGCAGAATTCTGAAATATCGGAGTGAATGCCATGCCTGCCTTCGAGTTGAATAGGGACAGACCAAGAGTAATAGCAGCGATAAACCAGGGAAGTATAAACATTCAATAAACCCCCAAATTTGTATCCTGTCTGGGTTTTGCCAGGCTAAAGTGGTTTCTGATTTTGGCAGTTCCTCCAAGCCTGAGTCTTCCTGTCAGTGGGATGCTTTAAGCAATAGCAGATCTGGAATCGCCTAGGGGAGCCAGCTCAACAGAAACGATGGTTCTTCGAGCAGAAACCTTATCAGGTTTTCAGCTTCAGGATAATTGATTGACTGCCTGAGCAGGGTGTGTGTGTGTGTGTGCGTGTGTGTACACGTGCTATTAACACGACAATGAATTCTAGGGATAGCAGCATGGGGATCCCAAGATCCCTGGATCTTGGCCGGTTGGCTAGATGATTGCCATTGAAATTGCTTAGAGAAAGAAGCGTTTTCTCCTTTCTTTTGCAAGGTGACCGGGGCCCATTTGGTTTGTCTCCACAGGATACAGCACTGGAGGTCTTCTTAAACAACGGCTATTCCATTTTCCTTGTATTCCACAACAGCGACAGGAAAAAATTCTTGACAAGGTACCTTTTGCAGAAGCTATGCAGAAGCTTTGCTTCCTGCCTGGTCCCAAAGTGTTTTCTTCAAGAGTTCATTAGAAATCTTACCTCTCCATCATAGACAGCACACCTGGCTGCTTGCAAGATTTGTGTGAAGAACTTTCATTCTGGGCCACAGAACCAGGCGTCCCACAACCGGCTGCTGCTCTTTTGGGCCTCACGATTAAACATTCTAGGAAGGGGCCCAGATTCATCGGCTTGTTCTAGTTATACTCCTAGGACGGGTAGATTTCCAAGACCACCTTCTTTGTAGACCTGTGTGGTTTCTCTTCTATCTGCAGAATATTCAGACAGACCATCGCTAAGCCCAAACCCATTCGGGCCTTAGTCGTGTAGGGCTGAGCCTAGCAGGTTGGCTTCGTGAAAAACCCGGCAGCCTTGAGGAATTGCTCTTCCTGGCCTGGTTAGAGTGGACGCTAAAATAACTGTGAGATATGAAAAATCAAGCGGACCTAAAAAATAAATAACTCTTGAAGAAAAGACCAATTGTTATCGTTTCTTAATTGTTTCTAACCCAATGGATTTCTAGGAAGAAATTATTTAAGAAAGTTGTGGCCTGTTTATCAACAGATGAACTTTCTATAGACTAAGCATAATGTGACCAAATTTAGGGGAAATCAGGAAAATTAAGTTTTAAAAAGGCCAGATTATGCTGTAAATACCTCCATGCCTCCCTGGCCAGGTGAGAGGAAGGCTGAGGAGGCTGCTCCATTCACAGCCCCCCTCCGTGGATCTTTCCTGGTCACATGACCCAAGGGGGACCTGGGCAGCCTTGGAGGGTCTCCTTATGCTGCATAGGAGCATAAGTGGGGGAGGGTGGGGGAGGGGCAATGCCCACGGGCACCTCCTGCAGGCTCCCCCCACCCTGTTTACTTTGGCATGTGTGGGTGTGGGGCGGGGGGCTGCATATTTGTGCGCTCTTTTTAGAAATAGCACCCCCAAAGGGACTTCAGTCCTATCAAGGGGGAGGGGGGGCAATTACGGTGTGTGTCCCTCATAAACACACAGAAGCTTTTAGAATAAATTGTCTAAAGCTCTCACCTTTCAGGGGAATAAAGTTAACTATTTTTTCCCCCTCAGATTTTCTTCAGTGAAATCAAAAGGTGCCGCAGATGAATCTACTAATATAAGGTATTTTTTGCATGTCCTAATATATAAGAAAACTAATTAATTAAATGTTGTAGCCTTTTGTATTAGCACTTGCTTGATGTTTACCTCAGAAACACTGGATTCCAACTTTTGGGGATAGATGCTTCTTTCTCTTGCAATCATTTTTACTGCAGTTGTTAAGTGAATTGTTAAGGTATTCCCCGTTAGGAGGATGAGTGCACTCAGGGAAACGTAGTGAGAGTGGTGTTGAATAACACACAACCAGCATACAGATACACTGAATAGTAAAACGTAGGTTTTACTTCCAGTAAACAGGTAAACAAAGTCCAACAAACAGTCCAAATCATACATGGTCAAAGCAATTAGTATCAGTCCAGGGATAATCCAAAAAAGGAAGTTAAGTATCATAAACAGGGTTCAGTAAACGGAGTTTGCTAACAGTTGCAAAACTCACAGCAATCCGAGCAGAACCACCGGCAAAAAGGAAGTGCAAGCAGAACAAACCAGGTTTCTGGCTCCATCTTATGGCCGTTGGAGGAACCTCAGCCAATCACAATTACAGTATTGTCTTAAAGATACAGTATTAAGTTACTATCCTGGTTTATATATTGCCAACCCAACTGTTAGGTGACTATCATTCCTAACATGAATCATATGAACATTAAGTGAATCTGGCTTCCCCAACTGACTTTCCTTGTTGGCAGCCAGCTGAAAAGTCACAAATTGGGATCACATGATTACGCTGTGTGTGTGCGTGTGTTTGTGGAGCAATAGTTATAACTTCAAGGGCAGGTTGTAAGTCACTTTTTCCAAGGCCGTTATAACTGTGAACCACAATTAAATAAACAGTCATAAGTTGAGGACTACTGGTACAGCTATAAAGTAAATTGGTTTGCATTCTCAGATGCTAGCCTGCTGTTCAGATTTTGTTCTTCCATGACCATTTATTATTTGGGTATTTTAAATTATGCTTAAATAACAAACGAGGGGATTTCCAGTTAATAGAGGAACCGGATGAGTGCAGAGCACGTGGACGTGTTTGAAGAAGGAACCGAAAGACTTTCCTCCCAAAGAGAGGAGTTGCTGGCCTATTGTCATTTAGAGACTCATGTAGCAGAAGAGAGAGAACATTTGCGGTTTCTAGTGGAGCTGATTAAAGTTCTCCTTTTTTATTTTATTTTTTTAAAATAAGTGTAAAATACAGTATTACAGTAACAAAAATATCTGGATATTCCGAAAAGAAAGTTCAGTGAAGAGAATCACCACATTCACAGTGCTGTTCATTTCTGAAACCAGCCTCTGAGGGGCCCCGGTCCTTCAGGCTCCCTCACTATAGACCACATCTAAACCCTGTCACTCCATCCAGCCATCATTGGAGCTTTAGGCTCTGGCTTAATTTCCGCTATGCTGTGTGCCTTTGGCCCTTGGCAACGCCTGAGCAAACCCCTGCAGTTTCCATGGCTGCCCTTTGCCCTTGCCTTCTTCCTCTGAGGGCTGAGAGGGAGGCTCAGGCCCAAGGAGGCCCTGCTGGCATGGGCCTCTCGCTCTCCTGGCCTTGACTACCACTCCCAACTGGGGAAAAAACCCAGGCTGTAGCTATTAAGAATGCCCAATTCACACTGTTTTGCTTTATTCTTTGAAACCTGAGATTTAGAAGCATGTTTGGCTTCAATGTATATGGTTTACTTAATATTTTTCTCCCTTCCCTTCCCTTCATCCAATCTAATCTATCCTAATCTAATCCTAATCTAATCCTAATCTAATCATCAGTTACATAGCCTGCATTTGCTTTCCAACAAGTACTCAAAACACCTAACAGAACACAGAAAGCAGGATGTATGTAAAAAGTAGAAGCATTATATTCAAACTAAAATAATTTCCCAGCCAAACGTTAGAGGCTTGGAGGAGGCAGAGGAGGAAATGCAAACACATCCCAAAGCCTTGGAGAAGCTCAGGACAAGACCAGGCTGGAGAGACGGCGAGCCTTTCCGGCCAATCTTAACAACTAGCTTGGTTTGCAACATGAGCTCCTGAGCCATTTAGGGCTTTCAGTGTTAGTATCTTAAATAGGCAGTACAGAGATAATAGGAGCCCTGTATTTGCACTACTTAGCAGACAAATTTGTACAGTTATTGACTTAGATTTCATTTGCATTTGCCTCTTTAAAAGATTTGGGGAAACTATACCTTCTTCATAGCACAGAAGCTCTGATCTTCTTTTATCCCAGGAACCCCTGAAGCAGCCTCCCTGGGATGTGGGGAAGGAGTGCCTCGTGTGCTTTGGAACTCCTTGGCTGCTCCTTTGAGAGGACAATCTGTAGGCACATGCCCTGGGCAGAGGTGGCTTGGCTTTTATGGAAGACAGCCAAACGTCCAGTGACTCAGAATCATGCATGTCCACCTCGATAAGGAGGAGAAAAACAGCACAACTAGATTTTCGATATTCTGCGGTTATGGCCAATCTCAAAATGTAGTTTTAATGCTTATTGTGGAGTTGTTTTCCTGGTCTGGTGTACCTAGGGGGGACTGATACTAGGGATTGCCCAGTTTGTCATAGTGGCAGCATAAGCCAAGAACCCTCACAACTGCTCACACAACAAATGTGCAACCTATCTCCAGAGGTGGGATTCAGCAGGTTCTGACCGGTTCTGGAGAACCGGTAGCGGAAATTTTGAGTAGTTGGGAGAACTGGCCAATACCACCCCTGACTGGCCCCACCAACCCCATCTCTTCTCTGCCTCCCATTGCGTCCCAGTTGATTGTCTGGGTCTCCTTTGGCTGCCCTGCACAGGAGAACGGAGCTGGAAAGCAGGTTAGTGGGGGGGGGGGGAATGGGGATTTTGCAATAACCTTCCCCTGCCATGCCCACCAAGCCACGCCCACCAAGCCACACCCACAGAACTGGTAGTAATTTTTTTTGAACCCCACCACTGCATATCTCCACAACGAATCCCTATTGGAGACTCACATTCTGCATGCACTGCAAAGCCAGGTGACTCTAGATTGCAAATGATCCAATAGGGGAGGAGGAGGAGGCATCCTTAATCCATCTTTATAACCCGAATGCTGTCTTAGGCCCCAGGCTGTAAACCTCTTTTGTTCTACTTGCAACGATGCATCTTTTGAGTTTGTGAAGTTTTTGTGTCCTGGCCAACGTTGTGTTTAAATGCTAGAGAAGGAACTCATTTGGAAATTCTCAATGTATTAATTCATCTGCAGAGAAACTGCAAAAGTCCATTATGGGTTGAGCTCAGGCATAAAATAGGACAATTTAAATAGTAACTTCCACATGCAATTACCAAGGTTGCCGGCATTAACTTTTACAAGTGCAAGGCAAGAAAAGGCACAGTGCCACCACATCCAGGAACATTTCAGTGATTGATGTGATGCTAAAGGTTCACAATCAAAGGGAGACGGAAATACTCTGTCAAGTAAAATTCAAAATGGAGTCAGAGATTTTTCCTCAGGCCAAATATCTGAAACATTTTGAAAGGAGCCAAGAATCTCTAATCATCCTTGGGCCCTGACTGGATTGAGCCAGGAGCAAGAATCCTCAGCAGAATGGACTCTGTGATCTTGCTAACTGGGGCTCCTAAATACTGGTGGTGTTGGAAAGGTTTGGGACCCAGGGGACGATCCTTGGCCCTTCTTCCCAAGCTCCGCCTGGAACCGGGAAGGGAAACTAGCCTGGTTCTGAAATGCAGAGTTGCCCCTTCCGTTTGGTGTTGGTAGCCTCTTGCCTCTAGCATGCAACCACCTTGGGAACTCCTCTGAGAAGTAGAAGGGAGGATGCCTCCTCCGCACTGGGCTCCCTTGGGCTCAGCCCACCTCCGCTGGGTCAGAGGAGGGAAGGGGAGGTCTCCCCCGGAGCTAGGCTCCCTGGAGGAAGCTCACGAGGTCTGCTTCCAGGGGCAGGCTGGGGAGAAGCGATTTCAGAGCCTGGCCGCTTGCTAGGGGAGCCTGTGGCGGATTGACACGTGTCTGTGAGACTCGTAGAGCTGTATGTGGCCCAGAGCTGTTTTATTCATGGGGATCGTGCCAACCCCCTCCCTCCACACTGCTGAGTCGTTCAGGTGGGGCTGGGCCTGCCGGCCTCTTCACCTCCAGTCGGCTTGGTTCTCCTTTGCCAGGGAGTTGGGGGTCATGAGGCTTGAAAAGTTTGGCTTTCTGAGAGGTGGGGGCACTGTATTCTTCAGCTTGTTGAGCTTGTCCCGCTCTTCTTGACATTTCCTCAAGCATGGCGGGCAAAGGTCTTTCTCTTCCACCAAATAGAGCGTCTCGAGGCGTTTGATGTTATCAATAAAGATTTCCTCTTCGGTGGGCCCAGGAAAGGGGTTCCTCTTGGCGTTCAACTTCTTCAGTTTGGGGAGCTTTGCGATGCTGTTCGGGATCAGGGTCAGCAGGTTATCAAACACCCCAACTTCCTGGAGCTCCTTCAAAGCTCCCAGGGTGGTTGGGAGGTTGTCGATGTGGTTGAGGCCGAGGTTCAGATTTCGCAGGCTCTTGAGCTGGTTGAGCTCCATGGGCAAGCTCCGGGCGGTGAGCTTGTTGTTCGAGAGATTCAGGAAGATGAGGTTCTGCAGGTTCCCTATGGTTTCCGGCAGCTTATCGATCTGGTTGCTGTGCAAGTCCAACCAGCGCAGGTTCTGGAACTTATCGATCGCCTCCGGGATCTTCTTGATCATGTTTCTGCTGAGGTCCAGCTCATCGATGTCCTCCAGTTTCAGGATGCACCTGGGGAAGGTCGTGATGCCCATCTTGCTCAGGTCAAGGCGGCGCTTCCCGTCAAAGGTGATTTTTATGCAGGTCTTGGCCACCTTCAGGGTGACCTTTTTCCCCTTGGGGGGTTTTGCGCCTCCCTTGGCCATCCGCCTCACGGAAAGCAGAGCAGCTCAGGGGGCTGGAAGAGGTGCTCCGTGGAAGGAAGCCTGCAGGCGGTGCTTGGCGTTGGGCCCTGAAAGCAGACAGGCAGCAGAGTTAACTGGGGGAGAGGACAGCCCCCTGCCCCCGTCCGCAGGGCGGCTAAGGCCGGCTGCGGGGGGCGGGGGGGGGCAGCGTTGTTCTTTCTGATCAGACAAGAAGAGAGAGAGGGGGAGACCCCTGATTTCTCTGCCTGTTTGAGGGAGCTGCTCAAGATCCTGACACCTGGTCTCTGAAGTTGCTTCTCATGCAATCGTATACCTCTTCTATAAACACACGCTCCGTCCTCCCTACAGTTTCTAATCAATATCTGTGCAAATGTCTCCGTTGTTTTCCTCCAAGGGAGGCAGCCCCAGTGAAGGAAATGTCACCTATAAAGCGACTTTGACATCTACCTTGTTACCAGGTTCCCAAACGCTTTGAAAATATATGATGCATGGATATAGATTAGTGCTGCAGTGATCTTCATCGGAAAGTGTTTTATCGTTTCAAAACTTGGATTGGGGTAGAATTAGAATATTATTATTTTATCCGAAGGAGTCTTAAATGAAACAAAAATTGTACAGCCACCAGAAGAGCCTGTTATTTTAACTGACATGTAACTGACTTGGAATTGCAGCTGCTGCCCCACCTCAATGGGCTTTATAGTTTAGAAGGCTCGTTCACTGGCTGAAGCAAAGGAAGGGAAATTTGGACCTAAAATATATGAATTAAAGTCATATTCAGATACCTACTTTTCAGTGACACTAATTTACACGCAGCAGACAGTCAGTCCCCCGACATACTATCATATCAGATGTTTTCATGCTTGATCTCTGTGGTTAAAGCAGCAAGTAGAACTGCTCTCTGCCACAAACCCAGGGATTATAGCCAGCCAATAAAAGGTTTTCTTTATTGGAGCAAAAAAGAGCTAGCCAGTTTGGTACGTTTATACTAAACCTTTGAGGGAAGCATTATATGCTCCCGTCATTAGGCAAACTTAGTGGGAGCGCATACGCTTTCCACAGGAAGGAAAAGTACTGGCTGTACTGTAGGTGTCGGCCCTGCTTCGTCTTATATTCCTCCTGTGTACATTGCAGCAATTCAGGGCTGGGTTTTGCTCCCCATAGCACAGGGAGGAGGCGCATTGATAATTAAAGGATTTATAGGGCAAGCAGAGTCCTTTATCACAGATCATGGATCCACCACTTGGCCAGCAGAGATAGAAGCTTCCAGATTTCCAAGGATTCTTTTTTAGAAATATACTAGATCTCTTTCACGGTTTATGCAACAGTTTTGCCATGTCAGAATAAGGTTTCCCTCAGCTTGAGACTTGTGTCCTAGTGACATCGTCACAAATTATGCTATTTTCTCAAAACATGATCCAGATGGTTTGCCATTGCCGCCTTCTGGCTATGTTTGGCATCCTCGTCCAGCTGGGCCCTTCTCCTCGCCCACCTCCTAGTCCCGGGAAGACTAGAGCCAGGCCTGCTCAGGGGCCTTCCCCTCCCTTCCCTGCTTCAGGTGGCCCAAAGTCCCCGGAAAGAACAAGTGAAACGCCTGCCAGACTTTATGGCCCCACAAACTGGGAGGCGCCTGGCACTCAGCCTGCCGTAGGGCTTGTTACTTGAGGTAAATCACCAGACTCGGAGGCTTGCTAAGTGTGAGGAGAGCAGCAGGCAGGAAGCCAGCGTGAGGAGGCCGAGCGCACCTGGACTGCTTCTGGCTCGGCTCGCCACACCTTTCCCTGGCGCCAGCGGCAGCAGCAGCAGCAGCAGCACCGACCTGGCCCTCCGGGTCCCCCAGCCTGCCCTCGATATTTGTGCCTAGGGAGGGCATGAGAAGGAAGCATCTGTGAGGTCCTTGGCCAGGGCTGCCACACCTCACGGCCACCTCATAATGCCGCACCAGGGCCTCCTCCCCTTTGCCTGCCTTGGTCAGAGCTGCCCTTGACTAAGCTGTCCTGCTTTGGGTGCTACCCCCCCTCGCCCCCGAGGAAGGAGTGGGAAAAAGGGCTCGGAGGAGGAGGAATGCCCTCATCCTACCCCCCCCCCCGGTTCCCCTCACTCTTCTTACCTGGGGCTCCCCCAGTCTCTCGCATGAGGATGACCTAGGCTGCTGGCTGGGGTTTCTGTCGCTAAGAGGTGCAGTCACGCGACGTCCTGCTTTGTAACTGCATTGCTTAGTGATCCCAATTGCCGCCATAAGGCAGGGACTCCCTGTAGCCCCCCCCCCGCTTGCTCTCCTGACAGCTTGTCACCCCCCTTCCTCCGAGGCGGCTCTCTGCCTTCAGCCACTGAATGCCAGGATGCCTTGCGCTCCCTCGGCCCTCAGCCGGGCTCCTGGAGGCGGGCAGGGCTCTCGGGGGCTCCCAGGGCAGGACAGTTTTCAAGAAGCAGCCCCCCATCCGACCCCCCTACACTCTGCCCCCCCCCCCCCCCCCGACAAAAGGCCAGGAAAGGCAGGGGCGGCTGCCAGCTGCTTTGCAAGAGCCAAGGAGGAGGAGGAGGAGGAGGTTCCGCTTGGCTTAGCCCCAGCTGATCCAAACCCTCCACATTTAATTGTGAGGAGTCAAATCACTGTTTTGATAAATGATTGTTTGTAAAAGAACATAGATTTGTTTGGAACACACTTCTCCATTAGGAGGCTTTCATTACAAGCGCTTCGGGCTTTTCGACTGCTCATTAATCATGTACCAATCCAGGAAGATCCGAGGAAGCGATGGCTTCGAGTTCATCTCAATAGCCCATTGGAACACCTCACGTGGCAGGGGTGCGTGTGTGTGTGTGTGTGTGTGTGTGTGTGTGTGTTCCTCCCCTCGCCCCAAAATTTATTCAGAGGAAGTAAAAAGATTTTTGGGGCAAGGGCATTCTTGGGTCACGTTCTGGCCAGGAGATGGCTCCTCTTGAGCAAGAGTTTTAGAAGGATTAGGAAACCTTTTTACAAATGCCCCACTTTGTCTGAAATCTGCGGTGATCTTTTAATCGCTCTCTTTTTAATCAAAATTAATAAGATGAACAAAGAGAGTAAGAACTGTCAGTCTAACACCTGCCTGAGGGCTGCTGAGTGTGTTTGGGCAGACCTGAATTAAGAGGCCTGCTAGGTGTGCTGGGCGGCTGGGTCAGAAAAGTCAGAGTGCTTTCCAAAAGCAAGATTTCTGATTTAGGCAGTGGGCCATATCTGGACTTTCTCCTTTGTAGGCCTGGCGTTTGTTTAAATGCTAGAGTCCCTAAGCCAGCGTGCAGCCGGGTACTTTCCCTCAAAGCCCAAATCCTGAGCCCTGGCGAAGAACTCTCGCCTCCAGGGGCTGGCAGCTCTTTTGCTTTCCTCCGGACGAGGGAAATGAGCGGCCAGGAAAGGCTTCAGAGCGGCTTTCCCTGGGGGGGGGGAGACGGGGGGGGGGAAACGGGACACGACACAGCCCTGAGCAGAACTTCCACACATCAGGACAACCGTGAAGGATGACAGCCCATTGAGAGCCCCTGTCTGGCCCAAGAGTGATGTAAACCTCCCTCCCTCCCTCCCTCCCTCCCTTGCAAGCTGACTAGATTGCTGAATCTCAGAGACTGCGGTGTAGCTGAGTAACTTTATACTTACAGCTTTATTTCCTAATAACAAGCTGCTTTAAATTAAATGGAGTCTGCTGTTCCCAATCCGGACTTGTAAATTCTACTGTACACAGAATCAACCAGAAAACAAGGGGTGTGGGTGTGGGTGTGATTTAAAAAGGAAACTCCATAACATTCAATGGAATTGCATGCCAGCTAAGTTACTTCTAGTGGGCCTGGCCTCACGCTTTCGTGGCAAACCCATTCTTCCAGAAATCTTCTCTGACTTCTCTGCCAATGTTTGGAGATAAATCTTTGAACCGCATGGAAAACTCTCATCTGGTTTTTTGCTGGCCCGCGAATTCTAAAACTGAAACAACAATTTTGAACAACTGGCAACCTGCTTGCTTCAAGAGAGGGTGACTTACCCGGTTCCTGTGAGATTGTAGTCAGCTGTTGTGATGCCGCCTGTGAAACTTGGTATCTAAGCGACAGGAAATTCTGAGCCCTTGGAGATCGCACAACACAGGCCTCGTTTCCCACGCCAGCTCCACCTGCCGGGCCTGGGAAAGCAGCCTATTCATACTAGTGGACTGGTGCTGCAACCGTTCCAGAGGGGCCTACAGGAAACTCCACCAGATCTGTGAGATCATTGCGGTGCTCTGACACCGGGGACTCAGCCAAGAAGTGCCCGGGACACGCCTGCCTGTGGCAGCCAGTGTGGTCCTTTGCCCTCCATGCCAGCAGAAGGAGAGTCACAGGCTCAGAGCAGGGAGGCGAATAGAAGCCCCCCACCCCCACCCGTGGCTTCTGCTGGGACCCTCCCAGTGAGGAGGAGCCCCCCCACCCTCTGGAAAAGGGGTGGCATTCTTGTAGGCAGAATTGCACTGGCCTGTTTGATGCCACCTCACACAGTCCTGAGACTCATTTTCCCAGGGACCTAAAATCCTTTCCACGCATACCATTGCCAAACCAACACCACCACCCCCCCACACACACTTCTTCCCCATTTGTACTGCATACATTTGCAGGGAGTCCCCCCTTAATGACCCCAATTAGGACTGGCCGTTCTGCTAAGAGGCCCCATCCTTAAGCATGACATCACATGACTGCAATGGACTTATAGTCTCGAGAACATTTGCAGCTCAGGGTTGAAGTGAGGGGCCCTCAGCGCTCTCTGAGCTGGGTGGTTTTCTTACAGATGTTTCATGACCCAACCAGGCCACATCATCAGTGCTGGTAGGGAGCGGGGATTAAACCGACCAAGTTTGCATCTAGATTTCAGACACAAATTGAATCAGGCCTTCTTTGAATCTCAGATCTCCAATGAAATCAAGGTCAATTTGCACAGTTTTTGTTCCCATTAGAAACGGAAATGTGAGTGACACAATGTTATTTTTTATTTATTTTTGCAGAAAACAATCAGAGGAAAAAAAGTTCTTCCTGTTGAAGTGGCAGGTAAAATCTTTTCTTGGTGCTGTTCCACTGAAATCAATCAATCCATCGTCAATTAATTTTTAAAGATTATTTGCTTCACAGTGGAGTATTCTATCCATACGGAACTTTACAAAAAGTGCTTCCCGGTCTCACCTGAGCCAGGAAAGACGGTGCCTGTTCTCTGTAAGCCTCACAGTGGAGGATTTTGTATGGAAAACCCGGAAGGAAGCTGGGGAGCCCTCTGGGCCTGGCTAGCAGGAGGAGGAAGCGGCGGGAGCTCTCCTAAAAACTTGGCCTGCTGGTTAGAAGCTGCTCCCTGGCCTGGTCCAGGCTGCTGCTGACTCTGGTGTCAAAAGCCCTGAGCGACATTCAAATGAAATGGCTCTGTCGAAGCCACTTCCAGCACCCGTGAAATTTGGCCAAAGGGATATATCCCAAAAGCCTTTGTCCCAAACAAAGCTTTCCTTGTTGGATTACAGTCCTGAGCCGATTTGTTTCTAATTAGCCATATATATTCAAATTAAATACTTTCTGGGTGTTAATATCTGCACTCCTCCACCACGGCTAGCAACTAAGGGAAAATTACCTGGGGATAACTTGGAATGACGGAAAGAGCTATTTTTGTGGGCTTATTCAGAAGCATCTGCTGATGTCCTAGCAGGGGAGTTCGATGCTTCGGTGAGATCGAACGGCACTAGGCTGCACGTGTGCTTTGACAGTGCATCCCCACTGGATGGAGAGTGCTGGGGTTGGAATCAAAAGAGGGACTTTGTGATGTAAAGGAGGGTCGTGCTTTGCCCAAACGGCAAATAGACGGCAGAAAGGATTCAAAATGAACAAGGGGAGATTAAGATGGCCACCCATTACCTTGTAGTCCGACATAGACAGTTTATTCAGTAGATGTGTTCCAAGTCTGATGCTATCTTCAAGCTCCTAACTTGAACTTTCAACCGGTTGATTCCAATCCAGCTTTATTATTTGGTGGAAAAGGGCCAGCCGAGGCTTTGGGGGTCTTCCTTGGCTGGGCAGGGGGCACGCCTGGCTCACTAGGTTCAGGGGTCACCAAGTTAAGTCAGCCAGCATGTCAGCTGATGGATCCAACCCCCTGGGATCCTGCATTGAGGCCACATTCGGAGGTGTTGCAGGCGTCCACTGGAAACGTCGCTTTGATCGTGAATGCAGGAAGGCATCACAAAAGCCCCCTCTGCAAGGCTGGGGGGGGGAGGGAGGGAGAGAGGGAGGGAGGAGGGGGAGCTGCCCCGTTCCTCCACAAACGTTGTGCCAGCAGAACATACAACATACGTGAAGCCTTCATTGGAAGTAAAAAGATGAGCAGCCTGAGAGAGAATTGATAGCAAATGAGATCAGCTGTTATGCAGAAAACTTCTGCCGGTTTTTGGCGTTGGATTAGAAGGGGGCTTGTTACACAAGGGACCCCCAGTCAACTGTGGGGTTTTAGCAGACATTTGGGAGAAATATTTGTGCTCCATCTTTGCAGCAGCTTCTGGAAATAAGCTCCTCATCGGAGCTATTACCAGAGCGGCTCCCTCTCGCACCCTCCGAGGTGGAAGGAAGCCTATTTCCCAAGTGGAATCAGGAGAAACGTTGGAAGCTTGCACAGAATTGCAAGGCCGGCTTCCTTTACAGCCCCCTCTCGCCCTATGGACTAGGCAGCACGGGCCCAGAGACTGAGGCCTGCGATGGTCACACGGGGAGAGAATAAAAGCCACCATGTCATACACCATGACTTAGAGATCCAGGGGTTGTGAGACTGTAAGGGAAAGTAGAAGTATTAAGCCTCTGGGACTCTGGCCTCCAAAGAGAGGGCGGTGGGGGAGAGATGCCATCCGGACTACAGGCATCCATAGAAAGAGGCACAAAAGGAAACTAGGGGAACCAGCAGAAACTAGCGCCCCCCCCCTTCCCGTCCTAGAAAAATAGATTTAGAGAACGAGGCAATGGACGTGTTCATTGCCTGGGAGGCAGCCCAGCCACTGAGCCCACCACCATCCTTCTTTTCCCTTCCTGGCAGAGGAGAGAGATCAGCAACTTCGAGTACCTCATGTACCTGAATTCTCTGGCGGGACGGACGCCCAGCGACCTCATGCAGTACCCAGTGTTCCCGTGGGTCCTTGCAGACTATCATTCCCTGGTGAGCCTTTTCTCTGTGAGGCTGGACTGGAGCTTTGCTGAAAGAGGAAGGGGGCAGGAGGACACGGCGGCCTACAGGAAGTAGGTCAGGTCAGCCGCTGGAAGACTTGCCCCGCTTGGCCGCTGAGTCAAGGGACATGTTGCGTTTGCCTTCCAGACTTTGGACCTGACCCATCCAAGCACCTTCCGTGACCTCTCCAAGCCCATGGGGGCTCAGACGGAGGGCAGGAGAGAGAAATTCATCCAGCGCTTCAAAGAAGTGGAGAAGACCGAAGGTACCAACCTCATTTCCAGCATCAACAGGGGGTACCCCAAATCTCGCCCCCTCCAGAGCAGAACGGTGGAAGCAGCCCAAAGGTCTCCCTCACAGAACCCAGGGGGAATTAGGGGCTGGGGTGAATGGGGGGCATGGGGGGCCCCCCATGAGCAAACAAAGACCGCTAGAACTGGCTTGTTCTGGCATCTCCCCGAGTCATCGGTTAGCCCTGATCAGGGGTGCGCTTTGGTTAAAGATGCGCGTGGGAAGTTGCTCGATAAGGCACGTTATTACACATTTCAGGGATTGTTTCATTTTGAAGAAATCGAAACGGATTGATTTATCCAGAAATGAAGTCCATAAACTGTGGATTCCTTCCTGTTTGTAGGTAACCTCACAGCTCAGAGTCACTACTGTACTCATTACTCCTCCGCCATGATCGTGGCTTCCTATCTGGTCCGCCTGGAGCCCTTCACAGAAACCTTTCGGACTTTGCAGGTGGGCTGAACTTGGGTGGAGTCTAGCAAAGATGGGGGGCGGCGGCTCCCTGGCCAGACCCGGAGCCTTTGAGCTGCACAGGCCCTCACTCGGGACTCTGCCCTGAGCGCTCCTGGCGTTCAGGAAAGGGGCCAGCAGAGGGCGCCACAAGGGACTGTGCAGGCGGAAAGGGGTCGGGAAGCCCCGGGGAAGGGTTGTGCCCGAGGGTTGAGGGTGGGTCATGCGACAGTTACTCGGTCTTCATCATTAACTGCCCCCCGCCCCCCCCGCCCCCCCGCACTACCTCTTTTTCTTTTCTTTCATCCTTTTTCTGTTGCCTACCAGTAAAAATGCACTGCACCAAACACAAAACAGCCTTTAAGGTACTGAACAGTACACAACGGAAGAGTAATTAGATTTAAATTCACCTTTGGGGCAGTTCAGGACTTTAAAAAGTCAGTCCGGTGCTCTTTCAGAAGAAGTCCACGCTTTGGGAAGGGTCTCCGTGGGTCCAATTTTCATTGCCAAAATAGCCATGGAGCACAGAGAGAGTGTGTGTGTGGGGGGGGGGGAGAGGGGAGGTTGTCGGTGTGGAAATGTTTGTGCAGCTTTCTAAAGTGCCTGACAAGAACTGGGCAGCCCCCCCCCCCCCATCATCAACCAGGTCGTGGCATCCGGAAAGGGAAGGGAAACCCAAATGAAGAGAACCACCAACAACTAAGAATGAAAGTTGAGTGAAGCTTCAGCAACAGGGGAGGGATTGGGGGGCGGGGGGTGGGGGGCATCAGGAGGGCTAGCCCAGCAGAAGCAGGGGGCCTGGGCCCCTTCGCCCCTCCCTCCCTTTGGTCTGGGCCTCCTGGAGGAGCCGAGGTCGAGGTCAGGCCAGCCCTTGCGCCAATCTCAATTGGTAATCGTTACTGGCGTGGCAGTCTGGCAGCATCTCATTTCTGTACGGTTAACAGGGTTAAAAAGGTTTAAAAGCATAAGTGCTTTTAAAACTAACTAACTAAATAAATAAATGGAATAGTTCACTCCAGCACTATAAATGCAAGAAAATAATCCCGGGGGGTGGGGGGAAAACCCCCAGTGATGCTTAAACTAATAGCAGAAATATGCCACTCTCTTAGGAGGAAAGCAGAACTGCTAACGCAGCTTTCCTAGGTGTGGAGGGAGAACAGGGGCGCGTGGGTGGGTGCCTCCAGAGGCAGGGCGCAAGTCGCAGGTCAAAAGACATGAAGGGAATCGGAGGCCTTCAGCTGCAAATCCCCCCCAGTCATAGGCTGGTTTAACAAAGGGAACTAAAGAAAAAGCTTTCATTTTCCATTATTGCTATAGAAAAAAGTAAAGAAAAATCTTTTGAGACATGAAAAACTGTGACAGGCAGAAAGACAACAGAAGGAGAGGCAACAGAAGTTGCAGATGAAGTTCACGTGCATCGTAAGAACGATTCTCCAGGCTGGAGTTTCATAATCCTTGAACTCCCTTGAAGGGAGCTTCGATCCGCTGTGATCGTGAAGACGATACGTCCGTTTCCCCTTTGGCAAGCCACCAGAGCCCGTTGCCAGCTCTGGGCTCTGCAGGGTCAGAGCGCCAATGGGGCTGCTCCTTCCCAGGCCGCCTTGCACACAGGGCCACAGAGAAGAGCCACCGGGATGTTCCATAGCTGCCTCCTTCCCTCGCATTCTGAGCGGAAGAAAGCCCACTAATTCGGATACAAATGTATGCAAATACAGTTATTAATATAAGAAATGCTGCAAATCAGTTATTGCTTTCTCTATAAATAATACAGGCGTTCGTTTTAGAGATATTACTTTCTCCAAAATGCATTAGACAGCTGCAAAAAAATTACATTTTTCTGGATGGTAATATCTTTAACCAGATTTGGGGCACTAACAACATTTTCTATGTAGATATTGTTTTTATTTAATACAGATAACCTTTTTATTACAAATCACATTGTCTCTCTAGAGATCACCATCGGCTCTCATAAAAATGTAAAAAGCAGAGGAAAACGCCTCCGTCGCATATTCTGGCCGCCACGTTGTATATATGTGGCTGAAGGCCTTTCCGAGAGGCTCCTTGTTAGCTGGCGCTTTCTGCAGGGTTGACTCGGCTTTGGAGCCACCGCAGTTTTGACTGGAAAATAGCTTGGGGGGGTGGGGAGGGGCGCTGCCTCCAAGGGATGATCTCCCCAACTCAGCAACAATGACTTTGCAACACCCCCGCTGAACTGCTCACGGTGCCTTGCCCTTACACAACCCCTCCGCTGTAGATTTCTTCCCAAGGCAGGGCAGGGCGCAGGGCCGTTAGTGGGAAGGAGGCTGGTCCTTACTTTGGGGCAGAACCCCCCTTGCGGACTTCCAGGGGGGCGTCCTGGGAGCACCATTTGCTTCCCTTTGGAGGGAGTGCAGTTACATGCGGACGTTTTGGCCTCACAGAGGGGAGCGTAAGTTTGAAGAAACTCTTAAGCGGACAGCAGCTGGCGCCACAACCTTCTGCCGGGCCCAGCTCTGCAAATCTGAAAGCATCCCCAGGATTCAAAATAATAGAACAACGAACATGGAAGGTGCAAGAATCGGAACCACCTTCTAGTCGATACTTGGCATCATTCTTTTGGGGGGTGGAAGAACAGCATGTCGATGTTTCTTCTGCCCAGCTAAGCGTGTCCCCCTTGCAAAATGTGAAACTTAGTGGAGCCGCACTTGCTTCCACCTGTACAATATTTTCTGTGCACATCCGCACCGCCACCCTCTCTCCAGAAGCACGACAGAAGCCTCCGGGGTTAATGGTTGGCAAGGAATTCGTTTCTCCACGTGCTTCATGCCGTTTCCTCCCAAGGGGCCTGGCCGGGGTTTGTCCAGGCATTCCAGAGCGCTTTGTCCTCCTGGCCCTCCAGAGCCTCCCGAAATGTCTTGTCCCAATCCCAGCCGGCAGTTCCAGCGGGTGGGTGGTTCCCGGTGGCTGTGGCCTAAAGCTCTGGGTGGTGGCATGGCTTCTCTTCTCGCCCCCTCCACAGGGCGGGGACCTGGATGTCGCAGAGCGCATGTTCCACAGCGTGAGGAGCACCTGGGAGTCAGCCTCCAGAGACAACATGACGGATGTCCGGGAACTGATACCTGAATTCTTTTATCTCCCTGAATTTTTAACAAACCACAACCACCTTGACTTTGGTGAGGGGGCATTCGCTGTGTTGGGCTCCCATTTGGAATCATGGGCTCCGCACCATTTTAGCATGATGGAGATGGATTTGCCTCTTGAGTGAAAGAGTCAAAATCAAAGCACTCTAGACGAACTAGTGCTCAAGCGCTCAAATAATGTTGGTATTTTGAGCTGGCTGGACGTCCCATTAAAAGCTTCCCTTTATGGGAAAGGCGCTCCTGCCTCAGCACCCCTCCCTTGTAAGATTTGTCCAGGGCTAAATCTGTTTTTCCTCATCAACGGATTCTGTCTAGACAAAAGCTGGACAGGTCACAGGGATTATCGGCTCGGCAGCTAAACCTGCTTGAAGCCCACATCACAGGTTTTGAACCCGGGGTGATCACCAAGGATCTTGGCCCACTCTTGCCTTCCAGGCTCTGTCACCAAATCCCAGTTGTCCTGGGAGGAGGGCTTCTACACCCTTACATCCCTGTGTACAGACGCTTTTATTGGTCCTTGGAGGGAGGAAAGCTCCTCTGTGTGTGTTGGCTCTTTTGTGCCACCCAGGCCTTCTCTCCCGTCCCTTGCAGGATGCTTGCAGGATGGGACCCGGCTGAATGATGTGGATTTGCCACCTTGGGCAGGAGGAGATCCTCACCGCTTCATTAGGCTGCACAGGCAGGTCTGTATGAAAGGGCAGCTGGAAAGGAGCCCAAGTCAGAGATTCTCTGTCTAATATTCTCAAAATATTTGCTTTAATCTAAAATAAAGCATAAGGAGAAATCTCCAAAAACAAAAAGGACTCCCTTGTGGCAGCCTTTACTCATAGCTTTTATAGTTTGTGGTGGGAGTTATACACGAGTCCACTGGTGGTAACCAGGCCTGTAGACTTCCTAAAGCCCCCCCCCGCTGCTTAGCCCCACCCCCCTCCTGGAAGAAGGGACAGGACGCCTCCCTGCCAGCCAGGCGGCTGAATGGGGCTGGTTGGGTTTCAGGCCCTGGAGAGTGATTTCGTCAGCAGCCACCTCCACCACTGGATCGACCTCATCTTCGGCTTCAAGCAGCAGGGCTCAGCCGCCGTGAAGGCCGTGAACGTCTTCCACCCCTATTTCTACAGCCACCAAGGGCAAGCGGGCAGCCCCGAGGACCCTCTGCTCAAGAGCACCGTCCTGGGGTTTGTCAGCAATTTCGGACAGATCCCACAGCAGGTACGATGCAAACCATGGCCAGGCAGGTGCCCTCGGGCAACCATGGATATAGAGTTAGCATTTTGATCTCACGTTGAGGTGCGTTATCCTGATGGGATTTCTTGAAAAAGTAACCCGGTTGGTTTGAGAATATTTGTTCCAGCCACCCCTGAAGCAACACGAAAACCTATCCTTATTAATAGAACATTAATTCATCCAATGATGGTTGGGTGACTCTAGAAGAGGTACAAGCAAAGATCCCGCCTGTGTCTGCATTTATGTGCTAACTTTTCTGATAATCTCTGTGAGTTTAACCCCATTCGAATAGATTAAAAGATCACATGTCAGCTTTTCTTCACCTAATCAGTAATCAAGCTTATTAGGTGCTATTGTTTAATTGTTTAGCTCCTTCATTGGACTTGAATCTTTTCTTCTTCCAAGTTTCTAAAAGGCTTTTCATGTGAATGCTTACACCTCACTCTGTCAATCTCTGGGTAAGGAGGAGGAATTCCTGTGTAGAGAAACGTCCGGCCATTGAGGGTTGGCAGAGCAAGAGGTATCGTAGAAGTAGGCAGGAGTCTCCTTCCTTGCACCCTCCAGCACAGTGGTCACCAACCAGTGGGCCAGGGATGGTCTGCAGAGAAATGTCACTCCCAAAGCAATTAATCCAGGCTCCACAGGAACACAAGGCTGCGCCACTCACATGGCCCATGAGAACGTGTCATGTTGCTTGCATTGCGAACAACGAGGTAGTGAGGGGAGGGGGAAAGGGCGGAGGGGGGAATTTGCCCCACGCGCCTGGCCTGGCCACTGGACTGCTTCTTTCCGCTTCTTTCTTCTTCTGCTTTTGGCTGCATGCAAGGAAAGCAGCCAAAGTCTTTCTTTCTCTCCCCCAAACTCTGCCAGAAATGAGTCTTTCAGACCCTGCAAGGCCTCCTCCTCCAAGAGGCTGCACCGGCAAAGACTCATTTCTGGTGGAGTTTGGGGGGAGAGAAAGAAAGACTTCTGCTGCTTCTGCTGCTTTCCTTGCTTGAAGCCAAAAGTCTCTCTCCCCCCCACCCTGAAAACGGAGCTAGAGACGGTATCCTGCGATCCCAAAGAATGATCAGTAGGAAAACAGGGTGGGGAATTTTCCTGCAGACCTTTTTGGGGATTTTCCCAGTGTCTCCGGTCCACAGGATTTAAAATTATGAGTTTGGTGGTCCCTGAGGTTGGCAACCCCTGCTCCAGCAAATATGTCTCTTATGACACAATAATGTAACACAAAGAAACATTATAATATAAATACATTTAATGGGTTAGAGTGTTCCATCCAGTGACTACTGTAAGCCAAAGCCGTGAAGGTGTATCCAAGTGTACAGGAGGTGGAGGTCAGCTTTTGTAAGAAGGGCAGTGTGATGACCCAAAGGGGCATTGCACAACAGCAACAAAGTCACAAAAGTAGGTAAAGTCCCTTTAATACCTCCAACTTGGCCTCCAATGTCCAGTTATCATTGCCTGGAGAAAAAACTCTCCCAAGAACAGGGAAGAAATTCAGTCCGACCCCAAAGTACATATAAATTATAAATAAAAACCAACACAAACCACACTGCAGCAATTAACAACACAGGGCGGGATAAGGAATTGCAGACTTCACAAGATATTGAAACACACACAATTGGGAGGATGCCAGAACCCAGATAAGACTTGACAAACAAAGATCATTCACGCTTTGCTTCCAGCAAGGTGCTGTGCGCAAACACCCTTTTAAAATCCTGTTTTCCCAGCTGCAGCTGATGAAGGAAATCAGGGCCCTTTTCTCCCCCGTAACCCACACAAATCATGTTGCTCCCTTCTCCACTCCTCCCTGCGTGCCCTAGGATGAAGAGGGGGTGGCCTTGGGTCTTCCTCTGAAGGCCCAGCCAGACTGTGCCCTTCCCCCGTTTCTTCCACAGCCTCCGGAGACACACTCCCCTTCCCTGTCAGCTGCTTGGCCTCCCCCTCAGAATTGGACTCCAGCAGGGGCATGACAGGCAGGCACCCAGAGCAGCTCTCCAGGAAGGAGCAGAGGCGAACAACTCATCAATCTCGAAGAAGTCGTTTCAAGGCCCAAAGTCCAACCCTCCTTCACTCGGGTCTCATACGGCCACCTGGGCGGCTTCTGTGGATAGTTTGCGGGGAGCAGCTTGCGGTTGTGGGTTTAGGCACTTTTCAGAAACTGTCTCCTATACAGAGTGACTTTCCTGTGCGTTTCTCTTCCAGTGAGAAACGTCTCACTGCTTCTTGGAAGAAATTCCCTGGTGTTGAAGAGCCAGGAGTGCTCTCTTTCCAGGACCCCTTAAGAGCGGAGATGGTTGAGAATTATTCTGGCCCGTGGAGATGAAGCTTAACTCCTTCGGTCGCATGGTTCTCCTCCTGGGGAGCAGAAGGGGCTTTCTCCTTCCAGCGTAGGTTGTCATTAAAGACCCGTCTACTCTGGATAACTTTGGCAGGCTGGATGGGGAACGACCCTGAAAGCCAAGGATGAATTAGTAGCCTCCAAGCCATTCGTGCATTTCTCCAAGCAAATGAGCCCAAATTATCCGCTAAGGAGTCATTTCTCTCTCTTGGGGCTAACCAGCGCCCACCTAAAGCATTGGTACCCGGAGCATTTTGCTTCGGCTACAGGCAAAGGCAGAGCCACGGAGTATCAATGCCCGGCGCTCACCAAAAGCTCAGCCGAACATCAGCGAAGATGTGGGGGGGGGAGCAGCAGGCGCCTTTCATGATGCCAGGCTACTCTTGGACCAAACCAGGAGTAATTCTCTGGTCTGGGCTTGACCAGTTTTCTGCCCTTGAATTCTCCCCTGGGCCCTTCTCTCCTCTTTGCTGGTCTTTCTGAAAGAAAGCAAGGATCGCCCACCTGTTCTCATCAGCGATAGAGGCCTGGTGTCCCCACCCTGGGACACAATATAATTTTACTCTTTTATTCATTTAGAGTTTTAATTTCTGCCTTATTTTGTTAATACTGTACTTAGTGAAATTTTTTCAGAGGTTTTGGGTTGCTACTATAACTCCTTTGCATTGAGAAGTAAAAGGTAATTTGTAAGAAAACAGGTATTTTAAAAATACACAGTGGAGCTCCTGCTGCCTATGTATGTTACTTTACAGGATCCATTGATTTGCTGCAATTCGTTTGTTTATGGTTCTTTTTCATTCTCAGCTTTTTACGAAACCACATCCTTCCAGAAATGCTGTGAGCCTGAGGAAACACTCAATGGGGAAAAACAGCGTCCTTTTTCCTTCTCCGGCTCTCTCCGTCAGTAATCTGTATAATCTGAAACCGTCATTGGTTATTCCCAAAGGTATACAGACCTCATAAAGGGTGCACAAAGAACATTATAGCACCTGGTCCAGGGCCCTTTCTTTTGGCACATAGAGCAGTTTCTAAGAGGGGAATTAGGGGAGAAAGAGAATTCTAGATGGCACAAAACTTTCTGGGACAAATTCAAGTAGCAGATTTCCTCCTCCCCCCCCCCCCTTTAAAATGTGTTCTGAAGTTGTTTTCTTTCTCTTCTGTAGAGGCACCACATGGGCCTGTGGGTCATATCGTATGTACAGAAAGGGGGATTTTGGCTGTGGAGAAGAAGAGTCTGTTGCTTCCTCCACTGTGGAATAAAACCTTTTGCTGGGGATTCAGTGACTTCACCTGCTGCCTGGCTGATTCTGGATCAGACAAGGTAAGGATGAACTACGGGTTGGGCCGCTCAGCGACGAGCAGGCCGATCCCTCCCTCCCTCCATCCGTGGGGTGCATTCCACCATTTGTCCCTGTCTCGCCTCCTCTTCTGCCGGAGGGAGCATCATGCCTTAGGTAGGTCCACCCACAGGTGGAAAGGTCTGCAGAACTTAGCAAATGCACCAAAAGTTCTTGAACAAAATCATCAATATAGTTGTCTGCAACTTATATTGGACAGAAAGGCAAGACATAATTAAAAGTAATAATAACTTCAATCTGGATCTTTCTCTTTGTACTTGAATACATTACAGACAGGAGACCGTGTCATTCGCTTTCTGCAGCGTCGTTTCTCCTCGTGTGCAAAACATAGATGAGTAACGTCAGTTAGTGTTTAAACAATGTGCAAAAGTTACGGCCACAATTTTATAGGTGGGATTGCCTGGGGCAAAGAGCAGAGCTCCTTCTCTCATCAGCTTTTCCTGCCAGAGAGTCCTGTCAATCACTGTTCTGACTATATTAACATCTACATAATAAAAATATGCATTTGATTACATTCGGTCTGAGCTTCCCTTAAAATGTTGGGGTGCCACACTCTCTTTCCCCCATGTTCGTTCTTCTTCCACTTCCTGAACTAAACCGTGGTTGATACAAGGATTGAGGGTCGTTCTCTGACTTCTTTGCCCTTTGAGTTTACCGTTAAAGGAAGCCAGAAATTTCCCGAAAGGACTTCAGGCTTTCTTAGAATTTGTCAGATGTCGCAGTAATTAAAATCACCCGGGACTTTGATTTCATACCTCTTGGGAAGTCCGGCTGTTCTCCTTCGGAAGAATTCAGCAGCGTTTCATTTTTATTTGTGCCTCCATTCATTTCAGGGGTGTGTGTGTGTGATGGTGGATGCCTTGGCCCCACCCAGCACGGCCTCCTCCTCCTCCTCTCCCCTCCTGAGCAACGCTCTGGGCCAGGGGAGCCAGCAGGGAAGGGGGGG
This sequence comes from Pseudonaja textilis, assembly GCF_900518735.1. Next base: position 1,124,571 of record NW_020769446.1, on the reverse strand, counting down.
GGGATGGTGGTTCTCCTGTGGGTCAGAAGCCCAAAAGAGAAGCTGGCGTTAAATGCTGAAATGAAGGCCAGTTACGAGAGGTTAACTGGATGAGTGAGAAATCTCTTCCCCTCTTTCAGCAGCGCAGATGAGATAGATGCATTTTTCAGGTTAATAAGCAACAGGAAACATTCCGAGTATATTTTGAAAGGAATATATTCATTATTATGAATTCACTAGTATTGGTTAATACTATAAATTGTTTGTTGGTCTCTCACTAGTGTTTGAGACTTGGATAAAGAAGCTGTTATCAGTGGAGGCTGCAGAAGGAAAGCATAGACTTTACATTCAGAAATAATTTGGTAGACCACATTTTACAGAAGATCTGGCAAAAAAACAGTATGAAATTGTTTCAAAATTCGTATTTGCTTTTCAACTGTTTTGTATTGCTTTTTTTAAAGTCTTAACTCAATTAAAATTCCACATAAATATATAAGCATATCAGGATGCGTGCCTGTAAGCATTGCCTCCATTTCACTGCCCCTCTTCCCTCGCCCTCTTCTCTGCTCCCTCCTGCCTCGCGGGTGCTCCGTGGCCCACGCAGAAGGTGGCCGTCCTGGAGGCTCCGGCTGACTGGGGCGACTGCCTCTGCGCTGTGTCTCCCGCACCCAGCAGCCTCATCACGTCCGGAAGCAGCGCCGTGGTGTGTGTCTGGGACCTCTGCAGGAGCCCAACGGGGCCCCCAGCCTTACTTCTGAAACAGGTGGGTCTTAGAAGTTTCACTGGCTTGATTAGTTTCGGTGTCTTCTGCACGTACAGTCATGGATTAAATGTGGCCTGTTATGAAGACGAACGGTGCTGGGGAGGCAACCAAGACCCAGCTTAGTGGAGTGGCCGATAGGAAGGCAATTGTGTGAAGCAGGTTCCGGGAAGGAAGATTCTGCATCGTGGCAGAAGAAAGCCAAATAGGTAGCTGGCCCAGCCCAGGTGTTCCTCAGCCAGGGGGAGCCGCTTTCCAGGGGCCCTGCTGGAACCCAGGCGGCTGCGGCTGCAGCTGCGCTTCCATAAGACTCTCCAGGGGCTGTTTGGATGACCCTGGCCGTTCGGCCTTCAGCAGTTGCCAAAGGAGGTTTCCTTGGACTTTCTGCACCCGCCCATCAGTGGAGGGAGGACTCTGTGTGTGAAAACTAAGGAGGGATCATGGGCCTTGTGCAAGCGGGGGGGGGGCATCCTTGTACATCAGGGAGGAGTTCCTTATTTCACCCACCCGACTTACACGGCCACTCCTCTCCCTTGTAGGTGACCCTGGAGGGCCTTCCACTGTACTTGGGTTTCTCCGCAGGGCACCTGGCAGGGCCCGTGATCCTGCAGCTCAGGCTGTGCCTTGGGACTCAATCCCACTCCCCGCTCCTCTGTGTGTGTGTGCGCATGTGTGTGCGTTGTGCTCACTGCCTGCCTTGCTCCCCAGCCTCTGTATGGACACACACAGCCAGTGACCTGCCTGGCTGCCTCCACGGCCTTTGGCCTCCTGGTGAGTGGCTCTGCGGACGGATCCTGCCTCTTCTGGGACCTGAACCAGCTGAGGTGCCTCACCCGGCTTCCTGCACAGGAGGCCGGCCTCTCGGCGGTTGCCATCAATGATTCCACGGTAAGGCCTTCATCCATCATCCTCCTCCTGACAGAGCCACGAACGTTTCATGATGGCTTAATGGGAGCTCTTCTCCGCGAGAAACCATTCCGAGGCGCGACCGATTGATTTTCTATCTCTTTTTACTGAGGTTTTTAATAGGATCCTGGATGTTGAGAGGGGCACTAAAAGCAATTTCTGAGTCAGAGTGGAGGATGAGGAGGAGGAGGGGGGGGCTGTTACCCCCGAGGGCTTTTGAGAGCGTTTGCCCTCTGGTGTGTTCGGCTGCATGCAGCCCTCCCGAGGCCACGGTTGGGTGCCAGTGGGTGAAGGAGCAGAAGTCTCTCCCCCCCCCCCCCCCCCAGGGTTCCCTCCCCTTGTCTGCATCGTCCAGGGTCCTCTTGGGAGACGAAAGTCCCCTCCTAGCTGCTGGTGCCTGGGAAGCAGCAGAGACTCCCAGAGAAACGTGTGAGTTGAAGCGGGGAAACGTACTTGCAGGGAAGTGTTTGGGGTGCATAAAACCAGTGAAGATCGAGGCAGAGGCTTTGGAGCTGGGAAGGAGCCGAAAGGGGAAGGATTGGACCACTAGTCCTCCCTTCCGTCCGTCCGTCCATCCATCGGACCTCTCACTCCCTGTCAACGACGACGGGGACCGACCTTGGAGAGAGGAGCCAGATCAGCCCCAGCTTCAAACCCCACAGCCTGCCCCCCCCAAAGGACATCAAAGGCTGCTAAGAGGCCAAGGAGAGCGGGGACAGATGCGGGGTGGGGCCCCCCATCCCGCTCTCGCCAGGGGCCACCAAGGCTGTTCCTGTCCCACACCTGGACCCGAACCCTGACTGGAAGGGACTCGGGGTTTCATCCGAGGCCCCCGAAGCAGCCATGCACCCCGCTTCCCGCACCCCCTTCCCTGAAAGGGGCAGGCTGGGTTCAGCCAACCTCTCCTCTGTGTCCCCCGCCTGGGCTCTTCCCGCCTGACCCGGCCCCCTCTCCCGCCTGGGGGCAGGCTGGCCGCCTGGCCTTCTGTGCGCGATGGAGAGGCCTGAGCTGCTTGGGGGCCTTTTGCAGGGCGAGGTGGCTTCGTGCGCTGGAGAGGCCCTGAGCCTCTGGACCGTCAACGGGCAGCCCCTGGCCAAAGGAAGGGCCCCCTTAAGGCCCGGAGGGAGCCTCTCCTGCTGCTGCTTCTTCGAGGTGAAGGACTGGGACGCACAGGGTCTCCTTGTCACGGGGGACACAGGTGGCTGCGTGCAGGTAGGACCCTCCAAGGGGCGGGAGAAAGCCCCCCCCTCCAGGAACGCCCTGTTCTGTCCCAGGAGCGGAGATGGTGTCCGCCTGTGTGGGAGGGGAGCACAGCAGGGGCAGCTCCTCAGAAGGCCTGGACAAGGGCACCTGCCTCCCTGTCGCTCTCCTCTTCTTTAGGTGGGGAGGGGCTGCGGGGGGGGGGGGCTGGGGGTTCTGAAGCCAAAGGTGACCTGGAGACGCTGCTGTCTCTGTGGGGAAATGGTTGGGGGAGACTGGATGGAGCGTTCTTCCTCCTCCTCCTACTCCTCCTCCCCAGTGGGGGAAGGAGGTGGGGAAAGCGGGGGGGGGGGGGCTTGCTTTCAGCCCACCAAGGCCATGTTGGGGGGGGGGGCCGCCTCCCCAGTTCCAGTCGGTCGGGTGGGGCTCCTCCTCCAAGTGCCAGGTGGGGACGACTCTCCCGAAAGAGCCCACCCACCGTTTTGAGTTAGAACCGCTCAGGAGGATGCAGAGTTTTGCCCTTGAACGTCCACACAATGGCGTGTTCTCAGCCTGCGTTGCGTTTCCTTCTACTAACTCACTGAACTGGTTTAAAATCAGGAGGGCATTTTAAGTGTTTCTGATTTCTCGGGAAGGAGTTTTTGAAGAAACCAGGCAAGGCCGCCCTGGCACCATCCCTGCCCTGATCGGGCAAAGGTGCAGAGGCCCACCTGCCAGACCCCTCCCCCACCCCACCCAGCTGAAATCCGGGGGGGGGGCTTTCGTTTGCTGAGCTCTTATTTTAAAGGACAGGCAGGAAGACCGCAATGGGGGTCTCCCTCCTCGGGGGGCTACATGTGTTTGGAATCCAAGCCCCATGGGGGGGGGGGAGGGAGAATCAGGTTTCCTTCAGGGCCCTTCTCTGTCCTCCATCTTCAGAGCACAGGTAGTCCTTGACTTATGGCCATAATTGGGACCAGAGTTCCTCTAGCTAAGCGAGGTGGCTGTTAAGTGAGCCATGCCTCATTTTACGACTTTGTTGTGATTCTCCGCAGTTGTAAAATGAATCACCCAGTCATTAAGCAAGTCCGTCTTCCCCTGTTGGCCTGGCTTGCTGGAAGCCAGCCAGGAAGGTCAGAAAAAGCGACGGGGGGGGGGGGGGGGGGGGGGGGGGCTGCAGCCGTCATAAATGCATGACAAGCATCTGAATTGCGATTACGTGACTGTGGCCGTAAGTGTGGCCACAGTCACGTAATCCCCCCTTTTCTCCCACCCCCCCGGATTGGCACTTGTGACCGGTTTTCCTGGACGTTTCAGGTCTGGAAGCTCGAGGCCGCTTCCCCAGAGAGGCCGGGAGAGGAGCCGGTGAGCGAAGAGGCCGGCAAGCGCCAAGCCCAGCAGGGTAAGGGCGAACACCAGGCGCGGGAAGCTTAGCAGGAGAGGAGAGGGCTGCCGGCCTGCAAGCGGCCAGCAGGGGGCTCCCTCGGCCCAGGTTTCGCCCACTCCGCCGCGCCGAGGGAAAGGCAGAAGGGGCGGGGGGAGGGGGGGGGGCGCTGCCTGGGCCGAAGGCGGCGGCCTCAAGCGAGGCCCCGCAGACGCAACCGGGACTGCTGGGTCTGGGCGGCCGCGTATTTAACACGCATGCGCACGCCTGTTCGGGAGCTGATCGCACCCGTTCCAGCAGGCGTTTCCTCCCCCCTCCGCAAGGCAAATGGGCGCACCACAGCACGTGAATGGACGAACGCAGACGGTCCGCTGGAGATTCATGGGGGAAAATCTATCTGTGTGGTTGCCAAGAGTTGCCCCGACACGCAGCCATCAGTGGCGGCGGCGGCGGCACAAGTTCAGCCCCTGTCCGGAAGAGGCTCATTTCCTCAGCTGCGTAGCATCTACAGAAGGTTTAGGATCGGCTCAGGCGGGGAGCTGCCGGGCCTCTGCCTTGCCTCACTGCGGAGGCCGCCCGTTGTTAACGACAGCAGCCGCGGCCGGGCATCCATCCCTCGGTTTTGCAACACTGGAAAGAGGATGATCCTAACCAGGAGCACTAAATATAAAGCTGAAGTAACCATGATTGAATTACATTATTTGCACAGTATTCTTGGCATTTAATTACTGATTGTTCAAGGAGCAGATTTAGGTAGGTTGACAATAACCGGGACTTTAGGCAATGTGTTTTCACCGGGCAATTATGGGCTGCATCATAACCTGACAGCCAGGGATTCTGGGACAGCTTCTTAAGCCCTGAAACAGTCAAGGCTGACGAAGAATTCTGCTGAACTAGGCACGCAATTTAGAAAGCAATAATACACAAATCCAATTTGGCCGCAATTGGTACAGCCCCCGTATCACGGGCTGAAGATTCAACCGGGACCGGCCGGCCCTTCTGGCAGCCACGCAGGCGGGGATGAAGGCACGTTGCTTCTCCGGTTAACGGGTTATAAATCACAGTATCTTCTCATCTCCAAAACGAACCATCTCACGTTCCCTTCCCATCCTCCCGGCAGGCGGCCGAGCGGAGAAAGCGGCCTTCGTCCTGCACCGAGAGCTGCTGCTTCCCACGAGCCCCGCGGAGGGAGCCCCGCGACCCGCCTCGCCCGTCACAGCCCTGGCGGCGTCCAGGTAAGCCTTCCCCCTGCAGTACCCGGTCAGCTCGCTAGAGGGCGGGCGAGCTGCACCCTCGGCGGCTCCGGCGGGGAAGCCGCCGTTGTTTCTCCCCCGCCGGCCGCAAGTGGGAAGCGGGGGCTGCCCAGTAGGGCCCAGCCAGCCCCACCGCCGCAGAGCCTGTCCACCGCCCACAGCCGCCATCCAACGGCCCCGTCGTCTCCCGCAGTTTGGGTAGGAATAGGGAAGGAGCCGAGGGGTCCACCTAGGGCCTCCCGTGGCCTCTTGCAGCAAGCAAGAGAAGATGCCCCTCTGACGGGTGAGAGAACTACCCGCCCTGACCGGGAGGCCTTTAAGCGTTGCTGCCTTTTTAGCTGCAAAGCAAAAACGGGGGTTGTAGAGCAGGAGGGAAAGTACCGTTGAACTTCCCAAGGGAGTCAGTCAATCGGCCCGCATCCCAGCTCCCACCTCTTCTTGACCCGCTTAATGGATGCATCCGGCCACCCGGGCAGCCCCCGGGGGGAGCCAAGGCAGAGGGGAGAGGCCGGCTCCTTCCAGCGGCCCAGCAGCCTCCGGATTCGCTGGCTGGGATCCCCAGGGACCCTGGGGGGGGGGGGACGGGGAGGGAGAAATCTGCTTCCACCTAGCAGGGATCTCGGCCATAGTAGGGAAAACAACGTTTCGGCAGAGATGTTGTGGGGTGGTGGTGATTTTTGAATTTTTATGTTTGTGCTTAAGCCTAACAATTGGTCTCTGGTATTTTCTGTGTATAATTTTTCATTATCTTTCCCCAGTCTAGCCTGTAACCTGATTTAGACCTGATTTCAAATGCTAAACAGAGCTGGCCTTATTTAGCCTTTTCAAAATCAATCAGCTATCTCCAAATTAAGGCATAAAGTGTTAGTTGACCTAAAGGGAGCCCCTTTAGAACGCAGCCACGTCCTACTGTACTGTTTCCATTCTAGGAGCCACAGCACCCAAATAATCTGAGCCTACTAGTTTCTTCTTAAATGCAAATATGCTATCAACACAAAACAAAACAACTCCCCAAAGGTGAGCCTGGTAGCCTGGAAGTCCTTGATCACGGTCAGGGTGAAAACAGTTTTTCAAAGAAACACAAATGGACTGTGATATTATGAGACCTCATGAAAACACCAGAATGCAAACACAATACTCTCCTGTAAAGTCGGGAGTCCCCCATTTCTACAGAAAGGTTAGCACCTCTGAGCTGCGTCTCTGGTTAACCTCTTACCAAATAAGTATTTTCAAGATGGACTGGATTAAAATATATGACTAAGTATTGAAGAACAGAGGGGAGATACTACAATCTAAAGATTATTTCAGTTAGCATTTCTTCCAAAGCTGCTCCAGAGGTCTTCAAATATGGATCTGACTTTAAAGTGTCATGGATGGCATCGTCCTCCCACTGTAGTAATGATTTTGGGCAGAAGCGTCCCAGGCGATTGCAGTGCTCTCAGCCATATTACTCCTAAAACTCTTTTTTTTTCTTCTGTCTCTACTTCCTCCCTAGGAATTATTCCAAGCTTCTGGCCGGCAATGAGGACGGGAAGATCATCTGTTGGTCAATTGATGAATAGAAGGAAGAAGTACAGTGTAAATGTAAATCCCAGCAAAAGCTCCTTAGCTGAGTCAAGGATGGGATGGATCTGACTCACCTGAGTCGAGAAATGATTACCTTGGGCAGGGCAGATGGGAGAAATGTTCAGGACTATTTGGCCCCAAAGCCTCTCCCCCTGGGGCCTTGCCAGGCTGAGGTAGCAAGTTCCCACTGGAGTTTTCAGAAGGGCCCAGGCCCAGGGGATCTGGGGGCCGATTTCTCCGGAGATGAACTGGCAACTGAGACAGGGGCGAAAATTCTCCGATCTTTGAAAGCCTCTTTCTGCCCTCCCCAGCACCAAGGAACAAATTAATCTATGAAAATGCTCAGCTCAACTAGTATTACCTAAATATTATTGAATAACTCTGGGTCTTATTTATTATCAATATTTTTGCTTTCCTGAAACTTTAGCAATGGAGGATTAAGTTTCACAGGATTCATCCTGATATCTGAATTTCTGGCAGTTTCTTTTGTCCCTCCCTTAAAAAAAAAGGGGCCACACAACCACAGATGTTGACCGAGACCCTGCTGAGTTTGTGTGGAGGAATTAAAGTTTTCCACTCAGCCTTTTTTCTTCTCTGACTAATAGCAACCAGAGTGGCTGCTCTGCTTGCCCAGGAGCCGGTCTGAGTTGACTCCGGTCTGCTGGACCAGAAGCAGAAACCGAAGTGAATTGCACCAGAATGGTTCTTGGGAATGATGAGAGAGACGGGAAAGCCACCCTTGGGGTTCTGGGGTTGCCCTTACTTCGGTCTTGACCTTTCCTTTTCTCTGCGCAGCCAAGCCCACTTCAGCTCCCAGGGGTAGCTGCACCTGCGTTTAGCGCTTGATGCGGTGCTTTTCCCTAGGAGATTCTCGGTAGAGGCTGCGCGGTTGCTATTTTGGCTACGGAAAATAAACTGAGCTCACCAAGTCTGATTTGGCCAGCCTGTAGATGACTGGATGGCCTTGTCAGCAAAAAGAAGGTTGAGCGACAGCTGTTCATTGCGATAGTCCACAGAAGGGAAAGCCAACGGGGGCTCCTTCTGCCACCCAGGCACCCCAGAGGCCCAGAGAAGAAGCCAGGCTGCGACCTCACCTCAAGGGGCCACCCGATATGCATCGTGTTGGGGGGGGGGGTTGTTTGTTTTTAATCTCTGGCCCCTGGTGTGGATTTGGGCTCTGGCCATGAGGTGTCTCTCTGCAGTCCGCCCGCAGGCAGGTGTCCAGCTTGATCCTTAGACTGCCAGCAAGGCTCCTGTGTCAGAAGTCAGGGACACTCCTGCAGGTTGTGCCTGCCTCTTCTCCCCCCCCCCCCCCCCCCACCCCGTTTGTCCTGGGTCCTCGGCTGCATTCTCGCATTCGCTCACTCCGGGCCTCCTTGCTGGATCTCCCTGGAGCCCTGCTGAGACAGTTGTGGCCCTGGGAGCCCCCTCGACTCCGTCTCCCCACGGAGGACTGGGAGGCCAAGCGTGACAGCTGCCAGCTGGTCCCTGCTTTCCTGGCTGTTCTTCTGGAGCGGGACAAGGGCTGAGCAGCCAGCCAACCAGCCAGCCGCTGACCTGCATCTTTCCACAGCTGCCCGGGGTTACTTAGCCTCTCCTCCCTCCGCCTGGAAATCCCGGTCGGTCGGGTGGTGGTCTTGGCCTGTGAGTGGAATGCAGAGTGGCTCCTTTGCCTCCGTCTCTCTCTCTCTCCCAGCGTTTCTGTGTGTCACGGCCTGAGCTGTGATCAGTGGGAGTCGGGCTGGGGGAAATCTACTGGAGCCTGCCTAATTGTCCCAAACACAACGGTTCACTAGAGTGGAAAATAGTTTCCATCTATCTAAGTGAAGAAGATAATGACCTTTTAAATAACAGAAGCAATTTGATCTCAATACCGCAATTACTGTGAACTCTCAAAATGCCAAAGTGCTGGGCACTTTCAAAATAACTTAATTTAGACATTTATAGCTCTTAGACACTGCTAGTTTCTTATCTAACCTAATTATGGGTTGTTCAGGAAATGGCAGAGCATGCCAATTAATGTTATTTTTTATGGAGAGAGATAGGAAGGCCTTTGGCTCCCTCCTCCTGCAGGCAGGAGCTGTCCTCCTTGGCCGGCTCTCCTTCCAGCCCCGCCACTGAGGGGGCAGCCGAGCTGGGTAGTTGGAAGACAGGCACAGATCCCCCCAAAACAGGCTTTGGTGTCTGCGAGGAGACAGCCGCCCCCTGTCCGCGTGTCCTTGTGGCAGCCGGATCCTCTGCCGGATGGCGGAGCAGGAGCACCGGGTGCAGAAGCCGAGCGTGGCCGCCTCCTGAGGGCAAAGTGGGTCTTTCCAAAGGAGGGTGAGGAGGGGCCACGGCTAGGACAGCCAGGAGCCACTTCCCACGTTACACCTGGAAGGTAGATGTTATTAGTAGATGCCCTGCCCTCTGGCTCTGGGCGCAGGAGGGCTGCCGGTGGGGGAACCAGGGCTCTGCTCTTTGCACCGAAAAGGCACCGACAGCAGCTGGTGGTTGATGACGCCCCCAGGGTCAAAGAGATTCCTCCTGCCTTGGCCAGGAGTGGAAAGGCCGGGAGCTCCCGGGGCCTTACAGCAGCTGAAGAATGCAGGCCTCACCCCCCCCCCCCCAAATTAGGAGACCAGGTGAGGGCCAGACTGGGTGCAGCCTTCCTCTCCACTTCCAGGCCTAATATTGGGGGGGGGGGATCCTGGTTGGTCGGTCAGCAGCACCTCAGCCCTAATTGTCCTGCCATTGGACGTGGAGAACCAGAAGAGAAAACGGAGTTGGTGTCTGGGGAGGCCCTATTGCCATCTCCACCACCCTTTTAACCCCCTTCCCGCTTTCTTTGCCTCCCCAACAGCTGGGTCCGTTTGAGTCCCAGGTGTGGATGGGAGCAAACGAGAGCCTGTGCTGTGGGAGGCCTGTGCCTTGACTAACCACCTTCTTGCTTGAGCGGACATGCTGAGTTGATGTCCGACTTCCAGTTCTGGGGAATCTTTTCCTCTGAATTCATGGCATCCCACCTCAGATACGTATGTCGTGCAATGCTCCTATTGATTGAGAGTTTTATTTTGCAAATCATGCTGTCTGAATGGGGGCGCCTCGTCCCCGTTGTTTACCATGGGCACTTTATTTATGGACTGGGTTCAGAAGCCTTTCTGGGCCTGCTGACCTCCTTGCAAGTGGCTGGCCCTCCCCCTCAGGGACCCCCCCCCCAGGTGGCCAGGTAGAACGGATTCCTCCTCCTTAGCAAATGGCAAGAAATGTTTCTTTGGCCAGGACTCCTGTGGCCGCTTACCTGATTTAAGAAGCCATTACCATCCGGCCAATGTTAACAACTGGTGATTGGTGTCCACTATTCTATATTTAGACAAGCTGGGGAAGATGGTGGTGCAGCAACAGAACTAACGTGGATAAAATAGATGATGTCAAATCTTTCTACCAATTTTTACACCTGCATTTTGCACGGCCACGGCTTTGGCCCTAAGATGAATGGCCTTTCCCTGGAAGGAGATAGGAAACGTGGCCCCGTTGAGATTTCTAGCGCTTGGATTGGCCTTCTTCCTGTCTTGCTGGAGAAGGTGAAAGGTGTCAGAGGTGCAACTTCCTAGCTTAACCTCTCCGGGATGGGGCTTCCCTTAGCCGAGGCGCAGCCATTTGTCTCCCCTTTGTTTAACCCCTGTGGGACTTTTCTGGGGAGGCCACTTCACCTACACAGAGCTGGTGGCCTCCATCCAGAGATGACCCCGGTGTCCTCAAAGCCAGGAGGCATCTTGAAGTGGTCCAGGGGCTGCCTGTACAAGAACGATGAGGTATGGTATTACGAGACACCAACCCAACTATCACAGTCTGTGAAGATACCACAGACCCTTCAGAATGTGATTTTACTGGCAAAACACATTACCTAAAATGATCCTATTCTGAGAGTGGGGCTAAACAGAGTTCCCAGGATTTTGCCTTGGCTTGACCTGATCAGTCAGTCCCTAAATGCTGAAAAGTTCTCTGCCTCCGCACCTTCTCCCTCAGGCTGGCCTTTATATGCGCAAAAATACCCAGCCTTTTTTGCATTATTTTTACAGCTGATTTTATCCATAATAAATGATTAGGATCAACAATCTGAGAGGACAGGTCCAATTTATTGTTAGGTTTCTTGCAGAATCCTATCCTTGCTCATGGTATCGACTATTATACTACAAATAGTATAATTATGCCCATTTTGAATGGGTATAATTCACTCCTTAGATATATAATATGGGAAAACTATATCAACATGGACAAGGAAAATAAACTCCACATTTAACTGGGTGAATTCTGAATCCTGTTTCATAAGATACTAGCTTGCTGTAAGTTAATAGAGGCAACCCTAAGGAGACTATTATTACAGTTATCTAATAAATGAATAAATACACTTACATCGACCTCAAAACGGCTCCCGCGCCTAATGAACCTATTAGACAGTTGCACCGCAGCGTAGTTTTTATGGCAGGGATACCTCCTGTCTCCCGCAGTGCGCGCACACGCTTGTAAGCGGCCATACGGATGTGATTGAGGATGTTTGCAGGTGGCGGTAACATTTAATGTGGAAGACCAGGCCGCATTTAGCGAGAAAAGGTGTCCAAGGCTGAACTCGCTCAACGGCGGGACACACAAGAGTAACCGTAAGGGCCGGACTGGGAGCGCAAGGATGGGCACAGCGCAGCACAACGCAGCAGTCCCGCCGACGGCTGAGCTCGCCTAGAGGAGCCTCCCCCCCCGCCCCCCCCCATCTAGTCTTCTAAGGCTGTTTAAACACGCGGCTGTCCAGGGGGGTTTTCTGGGGGGGGGGGCAGAAGGACTGGAGGGTCCCTGTGGGCGGAGTCAGGAGACCTGGTCCCACTTCCACACGGGGCCAGCCATCGCACAACTTGGCCGGAGGAGGGAGAGGGGTCGCCTGCCCGGCCTGGGCTTGAGTGGAGCCTGGAAGGAAGGCAGGGGGGCTCTGCCGCCACCTTCTCACCTGACCCCTGACTTGGGCCTTCTCCCCCCCCCACTCAGCTAAGGGCCTCCCTCCCCCCGCGCTCGACCCCAGCCCCATGGGGCCGTGCTGACATCAGACACGAAATTGGTTGAATCCTGTTTCTGTTCCCTCCCACTTCGGCGTGTGATTGGCTGATGGGAAAAACACCCACCAAAGGTGGTTCAATTCTGCTGATGGCAAAACAGCCTCTCTGTCTGTCTGCGTCTTTTTGCCTGCCCCCCCCACCCAACCCCCTTGGAGGAAGGAACCGGCGCGCGGCGTGAAGTAAAGGCAGAGGAGGATTCCCCTAAAAGAACAAAATACACCTTTGGAACACTACAAAGTTGCGCTGCTCAGAGAAACCTGAACAGAGTAGCTTTTCTCTGATCTTATCAAATTGTTGAGTTGATTATGCGATGGTCTGCTGGGGAATGACCACACTGAAGATTTGATTGCTGCATGGCCCAATTATCCTATGCATAAACTGACAGCGCGCACACACACACACACCCCCCAATGTTTTGTCTTCCTGCAGCTCTATCTACCCATTGCTCGTAAGTTCTCTTTCCCCCCTCTTTTTCTAGGGCAGGATGCATTTCAAAACAAAATCTGGGCCAAAACTTCTTGCCCTGTTTATTTGCAAAGAATCTGCCTGAAGACCACAAGGACAGCAGAAATATCTCGCTAGCTCACAAATATTGTTAATTAAATGGTTGAAGTTGGATCATTGTTTGCTGACCCTTAAAATAAGTAAATAGAGTACGCTCTGGCATCAGGTACACCAAACCAATTGCTGGATCCTCCTCAACTTACAAGAAAAACACCCCACCTTCCTAAAAAGTGACAGAAACCTGAAGGGCATGTAGGTAACACTTGTAAACAGGGATTTGCAAGCTGAAAGTTGAGCAAGAGACAGTGGCATCTTGAAGGATGGGCCCCCGGGGGATTTAGTCAAGGTCCGAAAGAGTTAGGCTTTCCCAATATAAATTAAATATCCTGTTAGGTCATCCAGCAAGCTTGATGATGTTGAATCTGCAAAATGTGTAATTATACTACTGAAAATTTTGTAAATCTATGAAACTTCCCTGAAAGCATTCCTAAGTTACTCCGAGACCAGTTTTTAATTCATTGCTTGGATGGGTCCAGTGTAGAGGCTACTATGTGAGCTGCTGGCCTTTTAAATGTCACTAATACCAGAGATTATATGTTCTTTTTTCCCCTACATCTTTACCTGTATTTGTTATTTTCTGTTTTACGTAATACATGTGATCAATTACTATTACTTTCATACTTTTTGGCATTAATCAAAAGAACGACTATTTTGGAAGGATAAATTACACAGCAGTAGGACGGGTGAACTCAAGTTACTTTAGAAGATCTATCCATCCATCCATGATTTGCAAGATTGAATTTCATCTGTATGTGTGGACAATATACATGTCAATATTGAAATTATATATTTTGACAGGTTAATTCCTGTGATATATATTTACAGGTTTCCCTTTTTCATAATTTTGGTTCTGCCAGGTTTCCCCTCTACACCTCCGCCCGGCTGATTCCATTTTAAAATCGGACATTGATCAGATAAAGTGCTCCTGAAATTGATCTGTGCCGATTGACCATTTCCAACTGCAGGATGTGACCCCCACGGGCATCTCTGCATGTTGGGGGTCAAGAGAGAACTAGGCCAGAGACCTCCGCATTTTCCTTCTTTTGCCAAATGCTGAGCAGGCAGTTCTGTCACACAAGCCGCACTTTGGGGTGTCTTGTGTCTTTTCAAGCTCATCTCCAACATGCCTCATTTCCTCCTCTTGACAAATGTTCACAAATAAATTCACTCAAGCAATTCTGCTTCTTCTTTTTCACTTAACAACTTGCATCTTGTCCTTTTTGAGCAGAAACTATTCTATTTTCCTTTTGACTGCAGGAGGCCATTTTGTATTCTTAGCATCCCTTCGGCTCACTCAGTTTTTGCTCAGCTTCATCAGCTCCAAAGTATTTCCCTTTCACTAAGTTACTTTTACTGCCTCCTTATTTAGTTTTCTTCACTGGGTCTGCAGTTCAACATGTGTTTTCTTGGACCTCCCACCCCTCTTTCAGATCCTGGTCCCCTGGTTCCTTCTGACATGGAATTTGACTCCAATATCCATTTCTTTGAAGTCCAAGAAAACCAAACCCCAGCATTGGGTCAACACTCCCCCCCCCTCCCAATTTCCTCCATTAAGTTGGCTGAGTTTGCCAAATTACTGTGCAAGGCTGGAAGAACAAATATGGACAGAATTGGACCTGAAAAATGGACAGTGTTAAGGGCCGTTTGCCGACATTTTGTCTATTTTCAACTGTAGAAAGTTAGCACCCACCCCTCTCCTAGAAGAATGAAATATTATAGGAAATATTAAAAAGGCAGAATATATTTCCCTGGATGAAGAAAAGGAGAAACATGTTTTAAAGACAAAGCAGCTTCCTGCGGCTCCCTGCACCCCGCCCCCTGCCCCCCTTCAGTTCCAGGGTGATGGGATTAAGACCTGGCCCTCAGGAAATGATAGGATTGCCCATCTCACCACCTGGCACCTGGGAAGACTGCATCAGCCAGCACTCAGGTGAAGCCCTGTGGTCCAGACAAAGCCTACAACGCTAAGACCTCCACCCCTGGGAGCCTGACAGCCAATGGGATAAATTTCTTACACAGGAACGGGAAACACTAAGGTGGAGCCCAACAGAGAGGGATCCAAACCAAGGGATCCTCAGCATCCCTTCTGTGGATGGGAGGAGCTCCAAGGCATGTGGTCCTGTCCACCATTAAACCTTCTTTCCAAGCAACTTCCGTGAATCCAGCGTCTTTCTTCCCCACTTGGAACTGAACCCAGAAGGATAGTTCTCACAGCAAAGGGAAAAGGAGACCACTTTGGACTTAGTCAAATTTCTGGTTGTTTTATTTCTGACACTTCCCAGCATATTTTTTTCCTCTCCTTTTAGTTAGTTTGATATAGTGATTATTATCATAAAAGTTCTTAAAGTTGTATTGAATCACACATTTGGGTCTACTGCGCAGGGACCGTAGTTTAAAAACTGACCGTCAACCCTATTTTAACATCCGGTTGAAAATACATGTTCACTTCCCACGTAGAAGCTAGTTTTATATCTACGCAGAGGGAAAATGGGCTGTTCTCTTTCTGGCAATCAAAGCAATTCTGTTTTTATTTTAAAGAGGTCCCAAGGGCTGCCAAGTGGCCAAAGACATGAACCGAAGGGACGGGTGGAGTTTGAAGGCCAGTCTGTCAAGGCCAAAGGAAACCACAAGGGGCCCTGAGACCAACCGTTCGGCTGGTGGTCGTGGCCAAGAGGCTGGCTGGAAAGAAGCAGAGCTGCTTTACATCTGGAGGAGCCCAGCACCACGGAGGGCAGCCGGAGGAAAGCCTCCCCTTCTATACACAGATCAGAGAAGCTGTGAGAGTTGGAAAGCAGCGAACAGCTCACCAAGCACAACTGCCCGCACACTGCAGGACTCTTTGCTACCATTTTATGCAATAAAACTTAAGAAATCAGCCTTTTTTTAAATTGAAAAAAATTATTTATTCAAAAATACATTTTCATGGTCTTAATAACATGGAAAAGGAACCAATGTACATTTCTTACATGCCTAGAAATCTTTTGAAAAAATCCTGGGTCTGTAAAATTGTTCTATAGCCACATTCATCTTCAACCTCAACTGTGAGCCATTTCCCAGCCAACAAAACATTTCATATTCCCATGATCAAGTTCTGATGCAAAGGCAGAGTGTAACTTCCAGTTTTCTATTAATCCTTATTCCTCCAGTTTTTAAAAAAGTTTAACATGCCAATCATCCAAAGGAAAGGGGTTACTTTTTTTCCTGAGAATGTTTCAAATTCTCTTCCAACTGAAAAGGCGGCAGAACCGCCACTAGCAGCAGGAGGAGGAGGAGGAGGGTGGTGCCTTCAGCTGGTAGGTAGTCCTTGATTCAGTCCTTGCCACCCCCCATCATTTCCCCCCCCACCCCGCTTCCTTCACAGGCTGTTTTCCTGGAAGAGGATCTGGGCGTAGACGGTGGCGGCTGAGGCACCTGCCACTTCCTGGTGAGGCTTCAGCAGCTCCAGCTCGGCGTAGGTCAGGTTCTCCTCCCTGCCCTTCAGCTGCAAAACAGAAGGGCCGCCTGAATCCGCCAGCCGAGGGGGGACTGGCTGCCCTTCAGCACGGACATCACCCCCCCAAATGCCCCCCAACAGGCCTTCCCCACCGCAGGTGGGACCAGCTACTAAAACACCGGGCTGGGCTTCCCCTTCGCCCCTCCTGGGAGCCTCTCCTTGCAGACCGAAGCCCAAGGCACCGGCTGCCTCTGTGGGAAAGAGCCCCCCCCCCAGTAGGCGCCCCGGCAGCCTCTGAAGCCCAGCTCCGGGGCCTGGAGCCCATTAGCCAATTTAGCCCTTCCCCCTGGGAGGCGTTTCTGCTCCTTCCCATCCAATAAAGCTGGCCTTTAGTTATAATTCTCATTCAAATTCCAGCCGAAGCATGATGAATTCTGAAAGGGCACAGCAACACCTGGCTCATGTAAATTTTAGAGCTAAGATTTATGAAATTACATCGTCCAGGTGTATTATTACGTTATCTGGAAATTGCATTGTTTTCTTGGGTAGATTATATCTTTATTCCTTCTTTATTCTATTAAGTTTGGATATGAAAAATAACCCTCGATTCTTCCAATACAGGTCACTGGGCAGCCCTGGCTGATGTGTTACTTTCATACATTTTTATGATGTTCCTATAGTAAACATAATTTAATAAAGCCAAAACACACTAAATAAATAATTGCATCTAGAAAAGCAATAAAAGCAAATAAAATTAGTACTTTCATAAGTGGAAAAGGTACTTCAATTACTGCTACAAGCAACGGCACACCATAAAATGTGTAGAATAATTTCCCTTATGCATATTTCCAGTATGTAATAATTTGATTGAAAATATGAAGAAACACACAGGAGGTTCAGAATCGTTGTGCACATACAATTCTCAACTACATATAATAACTGAACGTGGAAGATACGAGTTTTCCAAAGGCCGTTTTCCAAGCAGAAGTCTGAGGCTGGGCCATTCTCATTCTGCGTCCTGGGTTACCACGGACAAGTTCGAACAGCTGAAGAAAGAGCTCAAAACGTCAACCACGAGGAAATCTTACACGTCGCCTGCACCCTTCCAAGCCCGGAACGTTGGACGTCTCCAACTGCGGGGCATTCAGCCTATTCAACTCAAGCAAAATAGTGGCCCAAGATAATCCTATGGCTGACAATTTAAGGCACTGGGGGAGTGAACAGGAATTTAAGAAGAAAAGTCTGCTTCCTGCTTTGAACAGGGGGTTAAACTAAGACAGCAATACAGTAAAATGTAGCCATGATGGACACTGCTGTAAAACAGCGTGATGATTTACAGCCTAGACTGTAGCTGTGCTCGCTTCCACCCCAGAAGTTGCCATGTGATGGCATTGCAAAGCACATCTGCAGCTGGAAACACACCATCTAGAGATGCAAAGAAGAACAGCTAACACAACCTCCAGCCCTTCCTCTTTCCCTCATTAAACTTAACTAGCCATAACCCCCAAGACCTCTGGGTATTTTGCAGTGAAATTATTCGTGAAAATCTGCATATTACAATGTGCACCCGAATGAAAAAGGGGAGACAGAAGGGAAGTTCAGGCAGCCTTTGGGCTTCGGGGGAGTAAGGAGCCGCTCTCTACCGATTCCAAGAAAGGTCAGCATCTGGAAGGAGGGTTTTTAGGCCCCTGGCTGAAGTCACGAAGGCCCCTAATAAAGCCTCCACCCCATGAAGTCCTCGTGGGGGGGGACTCTCATGCTTGTTCTTTGGGGAACCCTTGTGGGGCGAGAGTTTAACCCTTACTTTCCCCCATGGTCCCAAACGCCATTTAGTAGAATGGAAAGAGACGGAGATCTCTCTTGGGTGGACAAAGTTGGGAGCGAGGCTCCTGCATTTCTGCTGGAGTTCAGGGAGAGAAAGTGTACCATTTGATATGAATGTGAAACAAGACTATTCTTCTTCAGAAGGAAAGTTCGTCTATAAAAGGGAGAATCTTCACTGTATAACGAGGGGTGAGAAGGGATGAAATGCCCCAGGGCGGCGATTCTCTCTCTATCTGTGAGTCCCCGGGAGGCGTTTCCGTAAGTTTCAAAGGAGCCCAAAGCCCAGAAAGAGTCCAATGAGAACCTGCTTGTTCCAAGTGGACCTTTTGTCTCCTTGGAGAAACCCTCCCAGATGCCTCAGGAGCTGGACACCAACCACAGAAGGTCAGCTGGCCGGCCAGCCTCCAGGCGGGAGGGCTCCGTCTGCCCAAAAGTCGGTGGGGGAGGGCTTTGGTTGGGGCGAAAGGGCCATCGGGCTGACGGGTGCAGTCTTAGGGGATGTTGCACGGACACACCACGACGAAGGAGCCGGAAAACTAGCCTCCGCTCCCCTTCTCTTAGGGAAAAGCCCCCCCCCCCCCTTTTTTCCCTCCGGCCCTGAAAAGGAGGGGAGCCTCCTGCACTGAGCCCGAAGTCCCCGGATGCCTTCAGAAGACCAGCTCAGTCCTTCGGTTGTGTTTCTCTGCTCAGGTAAGGAACTGCCTCTGAAAAGATGGCCCAGGAGGTCCCCAGGTGGCCTTCCTCTATTCTGAGAGTCCCTTGGGCGCTTCCCATCCAACTTACCCCAACAGGATGCTACGAAAATGAAACTGAGGCCGAGGCTTGTATACAAAAAAGCAGTGAAATGTGTTCAGGACATGGCCTTAAATTCTTCAGAGGACAAATGGACACACAAGGAGCAATTCAATTCTGCAGGAGCTGCCATGGACACGGACAGCCAAAGAAAGGACGTCTAGCATGCAGACCCCACCCAAACCATCCTGAGAGGAAAGGAAGGAAGGAAGGAAGGAAGGAAGGAAGGAAGGAAGGAAGGAAG
>NW_020769446.1:1032494-1103794 GCF_900518735.1 Pseudonaja textilis | reverse complement strand
TATTCTATTCTATTCTATTCTATTCTATTCTATTCTATTCTATTCTATTCTATTCTAAAGACTCAATCTCCAACATATTTTTTTGTTTTTGTTTTAATGTTGTACACTGCCTGCAGTAATGGTATCTGAGTTGGGTGGCTGTATAAATTTGTAACAAATAAAATAACAAATAAAAATAAATAAAATAACAAATAAAAATATTTCAACGAAGGGGACACGAAGGAAATAGGTTCCAGGGGCTCACAGACGGCCCGTGTTCTACAACCACCGATGATTCTCGGTGCTCTTCTGAAGTGGCCGTTCCTCCTTTGTGCCTTTTATGGCACAGATTAAAAGGCTCTCAAAATAATTTCCAGGACTTAAAATATGCTGTTCTCAAGCTAGGAGGACAACTAAAGTCAGTGACATTTTTGTAGAGAAATGAAAGGCTGTAGTTCTCAAAAAGAAGCTTCTTCTCCCCTACCTCTTCTTAGGAGACTTCACCAAGTTACATTTCACTGTGAAAAGAATACAGAAATATGAAAAACAGAAATTAAGGAAAGTATCGCTGTGCATAGTAATTTTCACTTGGGTGCGATTTCTGGAGGAGTGAGGATCACTTTGTTTTCTTTCTTCACTTAAAACACTGCAGGGCAGCACCTCAATGTTCTGGACAAAACTTGGGAAGCTCTCTGTTTATACACAATTGTCTGTATTACAAATTTAGATACCACCCATCTAACCATCTAAGACAGTGACTCTGGGTGGTTTACAAGGGCCAAAGATCTCTTAATCATTTAATATTAAAATAAGTATTTTGAACATAGTCAAAGAGAAATTTGCAGAACATTCAGAGACAAAAATTGAATAAACAATGCAGGATTAGTAAATTCAGTGGCAATATATTTAAACTACAGAAGGACAGGAGTCTTGTATATTGGCAATGGGCTCACCATGGCATCGCCTCCTGTTGCTCAAGGTCTGGCAGAGGGTGACCAGAGCGAAGAGAAGGATGCTCAGGATCCCTGCTGAGCACATCAGCACCACGTAGACAGAGAGGTCTGCAGAGGCCCGGAGAAGAAAGGCGCTGTCAGCTGGGAGACACGCCTCCCGCCCTGCCTCAAGGGGGTGGAGCTTCAAGGGTGGAGCACACGTCTACCCCAAGGGCCCAGGGCCATGTCACCCTAAGCACCCCCACCCCCAATTTCTGCTATGGCTTATGCAAAATGTGGGCCGATTGACCCATTTAATGGTTTGTGTCTTTCCATATAGGCATAATCTATAGTTTACACTGCTGATCTTCGATTGCAAAAAATGTTACTGTGGTTATTGGACTTTATCTGGTTGTTTTGTTTTCTTTACCTGTGTATTCTTGGGAGAAATAATTCTCTGATCCAAATGCTGCAGGTAAGTCAGTGTATTACGCTGAGATCAGAAAGAGAGGAAAGTAGCAATCTGTTTATATAAACTGTAGTTTTTAGTGTTCTGTGATTTATTTGAAGGTGGACCCCTTAAGATTCTCACGTGCATGTCTGTGTGTCTGTGTTGCAGCTTTGATAGATCTCTTCTGAAAGTCCACTTAGCTTAGTCCACTTAACTTTTTTTAAAAAAATATATTAAATATTTAAACATTTTAAACGTGTATTCCCTTACCAATATCTTGCCTTTTTATTTTTAAACTTTTAAAAGTAAATGTGTTTCAGTTTATCAGTTTATTGATTTTTTTCAACTTTTCTTGACTCACAAAAAATACCGGCTTTGCTTTTCAGACAAGCAGTTTTTATATCCATGTTATCTTTAATGGCCTTTTGGAATGTTAATGGCCAGAGAAATAAATCTCAGAGGAAAAGGATCTTTTCCAAATTGTGTGATCCGAATTTCCTGGAAGTAGCTCTTAATCTTCCTGATAAGAAGTTTTTTTAAATTAATCAGATGGATAGGCTAAATATATGTGGTAATTGAAACCAGGTAGAATAATGATTATGAATAATAAATTTTGAAATGTGATTACATCTGATACTATTTTTAAATATTGATTATTATACACCAAGTAAGCACAAACCAGAAATTTTACATACGGTGGTGCTGAAAAGTTTCTTCTTCACACAAATGTAGCTGTGGGTCATTTTTTCAATAAATAAATAAAAATACAATATTATTCACTAATTTGTTTAATTGGTTTCCCTTTACCGCGTTTTAGGATGTGTGGAGAACAGATAATGTTTTATTTCATGTTTATGCAGAAATATTGAAAATTCAAAAAGGTTCACAACTTTTAAACATCACTATAGATATTATACCTGCCTTTTAAGGATGAATCATGAAATTATGATGTGATTTTAATCAACTTTTGAATCTTTTGCTTGACCAATCAAATGCTATTCCACGTAACCAATAAAATGTACTTACCTTATTTACTGGAATTTGTTGACTACAGTAAAATTCAAATCTATCAAACTATTATTTTTCAAACTCCCTATTAGATCTATTCTCAACTAAATAACTCTAATATGAGTTGTTTCAAAATAAGATGGGCAGCAAATAAAATTAATTAATTAATTTTCTATTGGTATACTTAACATGTTCCATAAATTCTCTTTATTTCCAAAAAAATGTTCTACTGATCCAAAATAATATTTAAATAGATCATTATCAAAAGGTTCACATTGTCTAAATCAGGTGGAAAAATTTGAGGGTTTTAATTTAATTATTGTTTGGGGCACCTTTAATAAACATATTCATGGCTGGATTATTTTATAACGCTGCACAGAAATAAGAGGATGAAATCTGGAAAAATGATCAGCTTTTGAACACCTCCAAAGTAATTTCAAGCAAAAGAGGAAGCGAAATTGTTCAGCTCATCTGTGTGGAATTTAGATGACACTTTTCTACATATATAGACAGACTATAAATAAAATCAGCATAACTGTGGCAAAGAGAAAAGGGCTGAAAAGCCTGGCTCCTCCTTGCTCACAGCAGGCCCAGTTCCTTCACCTCTCAAGCATTTTATCCCTGATACATAAACACTATTTACACGCACGCTGGAAACGGGAGAGGCCAAAACAGACAGGGGTCCAACTGGAAACGTAATGGCTAAAAGCTCCTTGTCAAAGATACTCCAGCCACGCAAAGTGTGGCCATCGTCCCACTAGCAATTCACACAGCTAAACTTTGGGACAAGCATCTTGGTTTTTTAAATTAAGGTTGCACAAAACCATGTTTTACTAGATCTGTGAAGAATAAAAGGGAAAATTTTACTTAACCTTCAAAAAATGCCCAAGCGTTGTGTTTTTCCTCATCCAAAAACTGGGATGGAAACACTGAAAAAGAAAGAAGGAAGTGATCGCCTGCACAAAATAGTTTTGCGTCTAAAAATAAATCTAATATCACCTTTCACTTAATTTGGAATCTTTAGAAATTATAATTCTGCTGCACATAAACATCTGTCACATTTTTAGTCTGTGTCTCTTGCAATACAAGGATTTAAAACATTACATTATTTTTGGTTAGTTCTAAGGGTGAACATGGACCTCTTCCGATGAGTCAGAACTTCTTGCTAATTCCTTATTCTGATAACTCTATTTGGCTGTCTTTGTCACTTTCTGGTCTGACTTGTATAAATAACCATTAATTCTAATTTAGTGACACTTGTACAAACAATAGTGGACGTTTTCCTCTACTTTTTCCAATATTTTGTAAATTCTCCTGCAATTTTGTATTTTTTAAAGTTTTATTCTTTTTCTCCTTCCTTCGTCAACTCTAATTCTTTTCTTTTTCATTAAAAAAATGTTGTCATGCTAGAGCCTGAAATGTTTCCATAAATATTAAGCAGAATCTATATAGCATCACCAAAAACAACAATTAAAAATAATCAAGGAGACTAATCAACTAATCAAGAAACTAATTAAGAAACTAATCAAGGAGGGAAGGAACCTGGAACTAAGGAGAACTTTTCTGACAAGTGAGAACAATTATGGAGTGGGACCTGGTTGCCTTCAGAAGTTCTGGGTGCTCCAACACTGGAAGTCTGCTCAAGAAGAGCCTGGACAGCCATTTGTCTGGGATGACTCCTGCCTGAGGAGCAGGGGGTTGGACTAGAAGGCCTCCAGGGTCCCTTCGGACTCTATTATTCTGTTGAAATCTGCTTGAAAGGGTATCGGCGATACGGAATAGTATTTGATACGGGGACAGGTTATTTTCACGAACACTGTTTGAAACCGATTTCACGAACTAGAGAAATCCATTCAGCATACTACAAATTTTATCTCCCAAAGAATACTGCAGATGCTGAGTTGCTGTTTCCTGTTGCTCATCGCCTGGGTCCTGGGCAGGCCTGCAAAGGGGTGGGGGGGAGATTCTCCCCCAGAAGTCCACCAGACTCCTGAAAGATAAGCAGGCAGGTAAATGGGAGCAGCAACCTGGGGATGCCTTTGGCGCCAAGAAGAGAGAGATCCGGGGTCAGCTGGGGATCGTCCATCAGCAAAAGAAAATAATAATACATCACATCAAAACCCGAGCCATGAAGTTGCACAGACGTTACAGCTCCACCACAGACAGTCATGGGCTTTTTTTAGAAGAAATGGACGCTTTGGAGTAGAGCTGAAGCCGAGAACCCACCAGCGATGGCAGAACTGGAGAAAGTCAGCTGGCGGCTGAAGTGGACTGAGAGAAGGGAGGGGAAGGCGACCACAGATATCATTTCAGTCGCAAAGCATGTAATTTTCCTCCTCCTCGCTCTTATAATTGCTTCCACCGTCCCGAAATTAATGGGAGAAAACTTTAGTCATTTCTGAAAAAACAAACACTGCACAGTTTTGCCGTTTAAGTCCCCTTAAGTCCCGCCTAGAGGAATAAAATGCCATTTCCCCCTGAGGCTTACTCGCCTCTCCTTTGGATCTTACGCGTCCGACCACCCGGGTCAGCTCATTCACACAGAAGTTCACACCACATGGAAGATCACACGTTCCTACCAGACTCGGACCTTCAACTAGGCAGAATTGGAAAGAGACAGAATTTTTATTGAAACACAACTGTTAGGGAAGTTCAGATATGGAGGCACCTATTTTGCTTTTGTACTTGTGAGATTTCACAAATTCTCTCTGTATTCTAATATATTTTTTGCCAGATGTGGGTTGTGGTAAGCACATATCCAAATTGTATTTATTTTTCTGGCCCATAATAAATATGAGCATATATATGAATGTATCTTTTTAAAAGAGAGTCTACAACTACAATCCATTTTTCTCTCCATTTGTTAAAGTATTGTTTGTGTGTATGGATGTCAGTCACTTTGCACAACAACCTGTTTGTTCTCCTTTCTGTTTAAAACTTCAGGAGAAAAGGAAGGAAAAGGCCAACCATTCCGGGTCAACCGGGACACCCAGGACTGTCTGTGGCTTGGCAACCCGTAGAGAGAATCCATCCATGGGACCCAGCAAGGACCACAGACAAGGGGGTCGCATCACAACTGTGGCCTCGTTTCTCTTTCTTGATTAGCCTGTTGCCCATATCACACACACACCCTTTTGTAAACACGCGGGTGTCCTTGCACGTCCCAAAGGGACTCTGGCGGCCCTTCCTTCCGCAGGGGCTCTGCTGGGACCCCCTGGTCTCTTTCGATGCCGTGCAGATGCCTCAGCTGAGAGCTCAAAGCCACCGCTTGATTTCACAAGCTCTTCACCAACCCCATTTTTTCCTATGGTTTCATGAAGAGGAAAACCACCACACAGTGAGGAAATAAAGGGTGGGGTGGAGTCAGAAGCGGCAGAACATGAGCTCAGGGAATGCACAACAGCAAAGTAGGAGGCTTGCACTTATACTTTATGGACCCCAGTGGAGCCTTTGGCCGTGCAAAACAGGCCCAACCCAAAGGCTGCTGAATGTTCGGGGGAAGATGGCAACATCCTTCTGGCGAACCTTTGCAGCAAGCGAGAACCTCCCGGAAGAAAGGGGTTCAAAAGAGGGAGGGAAGGACACGAGGAGGCGCAGTGCCCACAGCTGCCTTTTCTAAGATGGGAGGACATATCGAGACCATAAATAAATAGTTTAACACATGCAGCGAACGCATAAGAGAATGGAAAGACTGCAAAGTAAGGTTAGGACGTTAGGAACTCTTGGAAATGCTAGTAGTGAAAATGAAAGTCGGGGCTAGTGCAAGAAGTCCTCAGCTTACAACAGGTCAGTTAGTGACCGTTCAAAGCTACGATGGAACTGAAACAAGACGGCTTCTGACGGCTTTTCATAGCTGTGGACCTTTGCAGCACCCCAGGATGATCTTATTGTGGTCAAAATTCAGGTGCCTGGCCCCTGGCCACCCTCAGGAGCGTTGCTGCGTCCCAAGGCCAGGCGGCCCCCTTTGGCGAATCAGTACCAGGGTCAGGAGGGAAGGGGACAAAGGGGAAGTCGGTCGTGTTTGGGGAACCTACAGTTGACAATGAAGAAGTGAATGCGGAAGGAAAGTTTGCTTTCTTGGGCTCAAGAAGAGATAAAGACGGACAGCTCGGTGGAGGCGTAAAGAGGCTACTGAACCTCGGGAGAAAGGCAAGGACCCTTCATTGAGAGGAAGATCCCGAAGACAGTGGAGACTCGCAACCCTCCACTCTGAACCTGCGGCAGCCCACTGGCCTTTGCAGCGTCAGCCCAAGGTGGCTTCCAAAGGCTGACAAAGAGCCAGAGGGAACCAAGCGAAGCCTTCTCTGAATTACCGTGGGGGTGGGGGTGGGGGGGTTATCCCTCCAAACAAGCAATCCTCCACACCTTCTTCATCCACACATCTTAGGCTTCAGGGGGTTTCATTTCGAGATTCCCAAATTCTAGTATGCTAGAAAGGGAGCAACCACTGACTGCCGCTTCATCAGGGACAAGAACGACAATGGCGGTTGATACAAAGAACCTATCCTGTGTCCCTTCCTCCTCAGCCATGGAGCTCTGGGCACCGCCGTCTTTCTCCATGGGGAAGGCGTTGGTGCCCTTTTGATTCGCTATGGGGCTACGGCCATTTATCATTGCCTATTTGAGCTTTATAATGTTTAACCTCTGTTTTGGAAACCATCTAGAGAGCTACACAGTTAAGATGAGGTAAACAATTTGCTGTTCATTCTCCTGTAAGGAGAGCCAGGGAAAGGGCTCTCTTTTGTGCTTTCCACACCTCCCGGGGAGGTTTAGAAGCTGAGCCAGGAGGCCTCCTGACTGACGTCTCCGAAGACCCTCCGTCCTCCAGGCCATGGCTGTCCCAAAGGGGCTTTTTCAAGGGGCGACTGGACTTCCTCGGCTTCTCCTGAAGCGAAACATCTCCAAAGAAAAAAGCAGGAAGTCCAGTGGCCTCTGGCTTCGGCCTGCAGACTAAACCGGCCTGAGGAGTTTTCTTTTTCTTTAAAGGGCATCTCAAAGGAACGGCGAACCCAGAGGAAAACCCGAGGGAGGATGCAACTCGGCTCCATTTCCAGGTACAAATTCCTAGCCCCTCCATGGACGACGCCCCTGCAAGTCTCAGGCGTGGCTGAAGGGCCTGGGAAACCCTTTGCCTTGAACGGCTTCTCCTCCTGTGGAAGGAGGAGGAGGAGGAGGAGGAGGAAGGTGGCAGCAGCCCTGGCAGTGGCTGGCTAAGGGCTCCCTTCCGATCTCCTCCCCACTTGAGTCAGGCTGCTGGGAAGTTCCCCCTTCCGTTGTCCCAGAGCCAAGCGAGGCTGGGCCCCCCGGCAGATGTTCCACTTCCAGCCACAGCCGCAGCTACACAGGCACCCGGGTCCAATTCTGCCTGGCCAGCAAGGCTCCCTCCCTCCCTCCCTTCAGGGGTGCGGGGGTGGGCTCGCCGTCTTGATCGGGAGAAGAGGGGAACCTTCCGGCCATCCCCACGTGACACAGCCAGAGGTTGGGGCCTCTTCCCACCCGAACGACCCCCCCTCAGGCTCTGAGGCCAGAACAACCCTCCTCTCTAGGGCAGCTGAGCAGGGGAGACCAGGCTTCCACAGCCGAAATGCCCCGGGCCTGCTGCCGAAGGAGAGCCCTGCCCTCCTCCACTTCCCCCATCGGGGCCACCGTGGGCCGCCTCCTTTCCGATGCCGCTGAGCTCCTGGGGCCAGGCACAGGGAGGGGAACTCGGCCCTGGGGCCACCCGCCCCTCCGCCGCCCAGAGGGGATGGGCTGCCTGAGCCGGCCGGCCAGGCGGGCGGGAGAGGCTGCTGACGGCTGCAGTCCCGCCAGGGAGAAGCCGGATTTACAGCTGGCCTTTAAAACGCTTCTTCGCTATGGGAAAAGGAGGCTTCCTGTGGCTGGCCGGCTGGCTGGCGGCTCTGCCCGTTTCCACAGGCAAGGAGCCACCAGGAACAGGCCAACGTGGAGCTCCCACGACTGGGGTTGTTGGGGCGGCTGCGAAATTCAGGTGGGGGAGTGAAAGTGCAGAGCGTGTCCTGTGGCCCCGCAGAAGGCTCCCTCTCCACACAGGCAGCTCTTTCCCTTTCTCTCTTTTTTTCCTTCCTTCCTTCCTTCCTGGAAGCAATTTTCTTTGTGATCACCCCACTAAACCAGAAATCGAGTTTCAAAAAATCAACGTATCCCTTCATGGGCTTTTTAAAAAAAAGTATTTCTTACTGGTACTTTCAAAATCATCTCCTCTAAAAGAGAAAGAAAGAAAGAAAGAAAGAAAGAAAACCTTGGCTACATTGATAGCAATGAGCTGCTTACCACCAGACCTCCTTTTGTAGCCCTGGAATGAAAAACTAGGAAATCGGGGTTTGTTCTGAGCTCCAAGGATTCCCTACAGCCAGAACACCCCAAAAGTTTTGCTTTGTTCCACATAGACTAGGATCTCCCCCACCTGTGTGTCCTGGGTTTTTTTCTCCAAACACAGTCGTTGACCTCCAGTGCGAAACAAAACATACGTTCCATTTAATGTGAGTTCCCAGTTGCAACAACAATCCACTTGCTCTGTTGCTGGTTCTGTTGTGATCATGTCTGTGGCTCTGCGTTTCACTGGTGCCAAGAGCCCCTCCTTTAATCCAGCCTGCCAGAAGAGGGCTGCCCACAAGCCCAACCAACAGTAAAATTAAAAGCGCTCTGCCCAAAGTACAGCATTATGCCCAGGGGTGGGATTCTACCAGTATCTCCAAGGATCAGCTGGTAGTGAACCGGTTGGGTTTGCTCCGAGGATCAGCTGTTGGGCGCATCTGGGCTCTGGGCTGTGCTTTATACCCTGTTTTTCAAGCTCAGCTGATTTGCAGGGCACAATGGATTGCCACGCGTCAGCTGTTGAACACAGAGCGATGGCTGGAGAAGGTCAGTAGCAAACGCTCTGCGTGCGTGCGAAGCCCTTGTTCACCGAACCGGTTGTTACACCAGTTGAATCGCACCCGATTATACCTC
This sequence comes from Pseudonaja textilis, assembly GCF_900518735.1. The sequence goes on along the minus strand of NW_020769446.1, from coordinate 1,094,455 downwards.
AAATATTAACTTCTGCCCAAAAGCCAACCTTTGTTTTGTAACAGCCTGCTTGCCCAAAGAATGTTTGCATGCACACACACACACACGCACACACACACACACACACACACACACACACCTCCTGTTATACAAAGTCATAGGGACATATTATGGAATTTTATGGAGGTTGCTTTTCTATAAATACACAGTAAGATGAGGATCTTTGCACGCATACCCTTGTGGCAGATAAAAGACACAGGCATCGTTGGAAGGGGTTATTTCCCTTGACAAAGAGATTCATTCATTCACTCCAAGTATCTCAATATACTTAAGACCCAACCGTTACTAATAAGGGATCCTGCAAAAGACAAGGTTAATACCTTCTTTGGCTTTCTGTTTTTAAATAATGGGTGGTAACTGTCTCCAGCCAACATGGACAAATCTTAGGCCTTCCGGATGAATGCTTTGCTCTTTCTGAGGTAGTACAACAATCCTACCTAGTGGGTGTATTAGGGATGTATTGCTTGGACCCCTGACACCTGGATGGCTAAAACAAACAAAAAACCCAACCCCTCCCGTGTTATTTTCTCACCTTGGACTTCAGTGGAGGCACTTCCATTGGACCAGGAAGTCCACTTGTTCCTTTGCTTGCCGATCTCTTGAACTTTGCAAATGTAGTGCCCTTGTTCGGCTTGCTGGATATTCAAAATCAAAAATGTATACATCGCCCTGTGCTTCTCCTCAAGGAGACGAAGCCTCCGCCTATAGAAGTGACTGGTGTAATTTCCATAGTACTGGACGACCCCAAATTTGGTCATTTTGAGCATCAGGTATTCCTGGGCAGAGGGGAGAGCAAACACCCACCGGACAGCCAAAAGGTTTTCTCTTCGCCTTTTCTGAGAAACGTGGCAGCATAAAGTCACGTTATCTCCAATCAGGTGCTGGGTTCTGGGTCCTGGAGAGACGCTCACGTTCAGAGCTTCACAAATATCTACAAAGCCGGAAAAAAAAAAAAACACCAAACGCTTCTCAGCAGCTTTGACCAACCGCATCATTTGGTTTGAGGTCCTATCTTAACCCACATGTAACAAAATTATGGCTCTTTTTGAAAACAAAAAAAGACTGAGGAATTATTTTATGTTCTGGGTTATCAGAGAAAAACTGAATCAATTCATTTTTTTCCTTATTACAGATATATTTATCCCCAAACCTTTGTATTTTTATCCCTAAGATATCACGTTGAGCCTTCTTGGACTTTTAAAAGTTCTTCCACTCTATCTGTGCCTGGGTAACTTTACTCTCCAGTAGGGGCGTCCAACCTTGACGACTTTAAGACAGGAGGCCTTCAACTCCCAGAGTTGTGCACCTGTTGGTAAGTGAGGAGTCTGCACTCCTTTAAGTTTTATGTACTTCTCAAGGTTGGCCACAAGAAGACGGCTGAACTTTGGATATAAGCAAGGTACAGGTGATAACAAGTGCTTGGTCTAGTTTGGTGTAGTGGTTAAGGTGCTGGCCTAGGAAGCAGGGTGCCGTGAGTTCTAGTTCTAGTCTTGCCTTAGGCTCAAATGTCATGAAGGCGACTTTGGGCCACTCATTCGCTCTCGTCCTCTCCCACCCTGACACTGTGGGGAAAATAGGGGGAAGAAGGATTGTTATGCATGTTTGCCACCTTAAGTTACTTACAAAGTAATAAAGGTGGGATAAAAACCAAATAAACAAACCACGTTATGGTAACTATTGCCGGTGGGTCACAGCAGGCACACTAGATATGGGAACAGGCTCATTAACCGGCAGCTGCAGGCAGAGAAGCCAAAGGCCGGGCTAGGAACAGCAGCCCCCCCACCCAGCATGGACCACACAAAAGGCCAGAACTGCCCTGTCCACACACTTGCGCACGCACGCACATACACACACAGAGGTTAAAACGGGGAGGTGCTTGAAGCTCCTGAAAACTGCCCAACGGCTCCAAGTCAACCAGTCCAGTTGTAACCACCCCCGCCCGCTCTGGACCTCAGGGGAGCTAAAGGATGGCCTGGTCCCAGTTTCCATCCTGGCCAAAACCCTAAACGGCCGCGCAACGGGGCCCAACAAGCCCCGGACTCCGGTGGGCCTGAGTGGCAGGGCCGAGGGGCCCGTTTCCTGCACCTTCTTCCTTCAGCCGCAGACCCCAGGCACGCAACCTCTTTGCCCCCCAGGGCAGCAAGTGGGGCAGGATGCAGAGCAGACCCTGCCCACAAAGTCCAGGCCGGACCAGGGGCTGGGCTCCAGGCAAGGCCCTCCTGGACCAACCAGGCCTTTCTCTCCTTCCCTACTCCGCTGGCTGAAGGGAGGCAGAGGAGAAACGCCCCCCCCCTCAGCCCGCGAGGCCCCCCCACCTGTTTTCCAACCCCCTCCCCCCTCCGTGCCTTGGTTCCCCATCAAAGCGGGCGCGGGGAGGCTGGCTCTGGAAAGGGGAGGGGACACAAACCCTCGCTCCCCTCCCCCGTCCTCCGGTTGCAAGGCGGACTTGGAAGAGCCGCGCATCTTCGCCTCCTGCCGGAAGGTTTAAGGGAGAGGCCGGAGTAGCCGCTGTCTGAAACCGTCCAGGGCTCCCTGCCTGAGCAGCGGGTCGGACTAGAAGACCTCCGAGGTCCCTCCCAACTCTGCTATTCTGCAGAGCGCGGGGCACCGGCTCCCTCGGCTTCCCGGAGGTCCCGCGCGGAGTCCTCCCCCGGGGCCGCAGGCGGGAGCTTTGCCCACGGGGCGGTTCGGCCTTGAGGCCTCCGCGCGTTTCCATGCTGGAGGCGGCTGCGAGCGGCGTTGCCTTCCTTCAAGGGGCGCCTCCCGGAGGAGCGCTTGCCTGCCTGGACCGGCTCCGCCCGAAGCTCGAGGACGGGGCTCGGCCTTTGGGGCTCTTCCCTCCCCGCCCCCCCCCCCCGCCCGCCACAGGAGGACTCGTCGCCTTCCAAAAAGCGCCTCCGCGGCCGCGGGCGGGACGGGGCGGAGGCGAGCGCCGGGGAAGAGCTCGGACGGTCGGGCCGTCGCCCTCTCGGCCGGGGCGCTGATGGGCCAGAACGGCCGCGGGGCTCCAGCTGCCCCTCCCGCCGCTCCGCTCCCGCTTACCTGCCCAGGGCGCGCCGGCCAGCAGCGCCAGCAGCGCCAGCAGAGGCATCGCGCGGACCGGCGGGTGGCGGGGCTCCCGACCGTCTCTCGCCACGAAGCGGCCTCCCTTCCCGGCCGCGACGGCCACGCCGGAAGAGCCCGCTCGCCCGGCCCGGCTGCGCGCAGAGCCCCCGGGGCGCTTCCAGCCGCTGCCGCGCTCCCGGCGAAGGCGGCGGAGGCCGGGCGGAGGGTGGGCAAAGCCGGCAGGCGCCGCCTTCCAAGCCTCCCCCGCGCCGGGCGGCATGTGGCGGCGGAGGAGCGGCGCTCCTAACCGCGCAGCGGCATCCCGCGTCCCGGCGCAGAGGGTCCGGCGGGGCGGGGGAAGCTCGGCTGCCCGGCTTTCCTGGCGGGGCAACGCTCGGCTTGGGCGCTCTTTGGAGAAGGCGGAGCGGCACCCAGGGATGCGCCGGGGAAAGGCGGCCGCTTCCAGGGGCCCCTCAGGCGGGAGGGGCGGGCCCCGCGTCGGGCGAAGCGGGGCAGGTCGTGTGGCGAAGCTCAGCCCGAGCCGCCGCCTCCTTTCGGGCCTGTGGTGGTCGGGCTCTGAAGCCGCTCAGCCCCGGCCGCCCCCCCCCCCGCCACCTCCGCCCTCCTTGCCTGGCCCTGCCGCCGTTTCTCCAAGGGGGAAGGTCTCCCTCGGAGCCCCTCCGGGTCCGGTGCGGCCACACCCAGGGGCAGAAGCGGAGAGCCAGGCGCCTGGCCCCCGTGGGGCTCCAGAGGTCCTCGGCAAGAGGGGCGCCAAGGGGCGCTTCCAGGGCCAGGCCTGGCCGAGCAGTGCTGGGCTGAAGGCCGGGAGGGAGCTCGGAGGCCCCGGAATGAGGCCCGTTCCCTGCATGTGAGGGAGGGGGAGAAGCCGGGTCTCGGCTGCTGACGCCCCGCCTGCCTCTCCCAATTTCCCTGGGGTGCAGCCTTTCTTCGTGGACAAAACTGAACCCTAATTGTTTATTTCCGCCTTTTCTTTGTCTCTGGTTAGCATTTTACCTTCTTGGCTGAGCAGCTGGCGGATGGATTGTTTTGTTCCTTTGCTGGTTTTGAGCATTCCTGACTGAGTTCACCACATGAATGTTTGCCCTCAATTCTGGGATCCTTGTTTGTGCTCTTCCTACCTTCCTTCCAAGTCTTGTTTCTATTTCCTGAATCCGTCTTCAGAGCATCATTGAATTCTTCTACCTGTCCAGAGTTTAGCAAACAGGTACTGTGCCTATTTTAGTTCAGCTGTGAAAATGTTTCCCTTCCAAATGAATGCATCTATTCAAAGCCATTACAATGTTTTTAGTTGAGCTGATATTTATATCAGGGGAAGGCAATATGAACGCTTACCTTTTGGTGATAGAGTCTGCATTTTTCTTACAAAATATGAAGTTGGACTGAATGGCCCATATAAGTCTGTCTGAACAACATTATTTGTGGGAGGAAAAGAGTATTTCCTACAAAACACACAGCATGTGATTGTTAAAAGTGCTGACTGGAACCAGAGGTATCAAGTTCCATGCTGGCTGATTTGGGGCCAGCCTCTGACTCTCGGCACCCTTTATTTCACCAGTTTGCTAAGGAATAAACTGTGGGGAGACCGACTTGAGCTGCCAGAGAAGAGATGCCGCCAGCAAAGGAGGGCCTAGTTTTCTGTGGGTCCGAAGGGCCACCAGTGAGTCCTGCAGAGTTTGGGGTTGTGCTGGGAGGCTTCTCCTTGGCACCTCTGATAGATCATTGATTGATATTATGACATCACCGCTTGGCTGACACACATGCTGATGACAAGGCCGGGGAAGCTTTGCTGCTTTCTTGAGAATCTCTTTAACATAAATTACTTCATGCTGCTTCAGAGTAGGAAAGCACTGCAGAAAGAAAGAATGGGAGTAAAAATAGGAGAAGAGCCTGTTTCAGCAACGGCACAAACACATGTGTTTCCCATCATGGCAAGGGGCCTGCTCTGTCTTGAACTGGGCCCTTTCCAGCATTCAGCTGGAATCTGGCAGGAGGGCCCGTTAACCCCATACTCGAAAGGCTGACTGGCCCAGTTATGCAGGAAGATGCCCTTAGATGGGGTGGGGGATGCTTTTCTCAGGCTGGGCCAAATCCATCTGGAGGAGAGAGGGGGGGGGGGGGGGCGAAGGAAGCCCGGGGGGGGGGGCTTGGCTCACCCCGCCTGCTTGTGTTGGGAAGGAAGACCTGCAAAAGAGGGCAAAGGAGCACCAAGGATGACGGGCGCCTGCCTTGGGCACAGTCTTGAACACCTCCAGCCTCGGTCAATTGCAAGAGGCAGCAGCTGCACATCCTGGGACACCGTCAGACATCTGCCTCTCCCGGGTCCTTGGGAAGGACGCCATAGGCGGACCAAAAAGCCAAATCCAGTCTGAACATCTGGCTGACTGTGCAACCAACCATGGAATAGATTTGCTGCAGCTGCAGCCCCGTTCCAAAGGCTCTGCCAAGATGTAGAGACACCCCAATGAACTGGCTGCAGTCTTTTAAAATGAGGTTCAAGTTTTGGAAATTTTGGTTGGCCGGCCGGAAGACGCAGATTTAAAACTTGCTTCATTCAAAAAGAATTGTCCTTCACTTATTCCTCAAGCTCCTCTTGGAAGAGCCTCACAGTCTCTGCTGCTGTGTTGGAGCCTCACCTTGGTTTGGCACAGATTTTTTTCATAGTAAAAACACCCAACCCTTTTTCTCTCCACCCCCCCCCACCCACCCCCGGTGTACATTGATCCTCCGGAGTATTGAGTTGGCCATTGCAAGGAAAGAGGCGCCGGAAAGACCTTCTGAAATCAAAGGAGACAAGGAGGACGGGGCAGTTGGGCCCCAGCAGCAGCTGCTAACGGTGCTTTCTTGGTGTTTGTGCCTTCAGATCAGGTCTTGGCCCCTGCTGGCTGCCTGGGCCGGTCCCTGCCGTTCTTTTGGCAAGGTTTTCCCAGTCTGCCGTTGCCTCCTTCCTGGGGCTGAAAGGAGGGACTGGCCCAAGGCCTCGCAGCTGGCTTTGTGCCTCATGGCCTGCCCCTTTCTGGCCCCTCGGCCTCAGCCGGGCTCTGCTCTCCTGGCCCCCGGGGGCCCCTAAGCCAGGCCAGGAGGAGGAGGAAGGGGAGGCTTTCAGCTGCCTCCCTCTGCAGAAGCCGGGAGCCCCGACTTGGGCCGGGGCTCCAAATCGGGACCTTTATGCAGAACGTCCCTGTGTCCTTTTGGACTGGCCGGCCTTGCATGGTTTCTCTCACAAGGCTGGCGGTTACATTGGATGGGTTGCTTGGCCCCTTTCCATTGCATTCGGGGTAGGAATAGGAAGACATCTCGCCTGAATGCCCTATCACACTCGTGTGTTTCTCTCCCGCTCGCTCTCAGGTGGGGTTGAGGAGGACCCCGAGAGATTTGGCCGCCTTCTGTTCAAAGGAAAAACCAGGAACAAAGTGTTAGAACACCTCTAAAGTCCTAGTATTTGCCTAAGAGCATCCTAACTTTCATAATTGGCAAATTAACGGGAATGCTCTGGAACGAGGGTGTGCTTCTAAATACCTCGGAGGGCTGTTCCAGATTTTGGAGAAGGTTTTTATATCTGGCAAGCGTTGCCTGGTGTAACTCCTGGGCTATTCTGAGATTCTTCCCTTGGAAAGAAATCCGCTTTCTTCCTGCTGCTTGCAAGGTTTGCCTGGCCAAGGTCATCGCCCCGCAGTTTCCCTGCCGAGTTTGTACTTTTACAAGATTTGATATCCTCAGAGGGGTTCAGTCCCAAGAAGCAGGAGTTAAATCCTGTCCTTCAGTTTAGAGATCACCAGGGCCAAAGCCGGCTGTCTTTGTTTTTCTAACAGTTGCCCAAATGTATCTTTTCCTTCCATGTTTCTGGTCCCTGGGGCTCTCAGAGACCACGCTAAGCTCCATGCGCTAAGACCGCTTCCAGAAAGCTTTGGCCCACAGGGGCGCAATCCCACCAGAAGCCTCCACAGAGGGGGCGCCTGGTACTCAAACCAACCTAAGCCTGGTTCATGCCTGCGGGTGTGTGGGTGTGTTGGCGGGTGTTGTGATGGGTGCCACGAGCACCGACAGGCAAGTGAAGGCCACAAATCACAGATGTGTGTGTGAGAATGTGTGTGTGTGTGTGTACAGTACAGAGGGTGGGCGGTGGGGGGTGGTGGCTGCTATGGAACTCGCGATCCTTGGGGTGCACGCATGTAAATATACACAGATACGAGAAGAAAGCAAATACACCCCTCCACAGACACAGTCCGTAATTTCATTGCGTGTACCAGGTGTGGTCACTGCTGGTAAACAGAGGCTGGAAGGAATCCCAGGAAGCTTTTGCGCTGCACCCTTCCTCTAACTCACGATGCTTCTGCTCAAAATGTTCAGGATAGAATTTTGAAACCTTTTTTGGCCCTGCATCAAACAGGACGTCTTCGCTTGGGTCTCTTGGAACGTCAGCAAAGCGGCCCTGCCTGTCCTCTTCCAACTACCGCCTTAAAATCGCTGCCGAGTTTGATCCGCGCTATTCTCCGTTTCTCTGTGCAGCGATATTTACCGAAAGCCCCACCCTCTGCTGGAGAGGAGCTCCCTCCCCCAGGATGGGCTCCGGGAGGGGTCCAGAAGCCCGGACCTCCCACCCCGGTGACTGGCCCAGGGTGGATCCTGCAACGTCGTCCTGGACATGCAGATTTCATAGTGTTTCTGCCCAGCAGCTTCCCAACGGGAGGCGTGGGTGTGTGTGTGCGTGGGGGGGCTGCGTGAGAGAGAGCTCCCTTTTTCTCAGCAGGTTGCAGTCGCTGCTTTCCTCCTCCTGACAGAAGTGACGGGCTCCCCTTTTTCCTCCATGGGAAGAAGGAAGGAGCACTTACGCGCAGGATGAGGTGGGGGTCTTTTAAAAAAAAATATTTATTTTTGGGTGCCTACTTCCCTCAACGTCCAAAATGGAAACCTTAATGAAAATGCAGGCGTAGAAAGAAACCTGTTAATAGGCAGAGTTTAGTCTCCACTACAAGCACTCAGATTCTTAGTAGCATAACTTTGGTAATTTAATACATTAGTTAGCTTACGGTACTAATAAGCTCCCGTATAATTGAACTGGGAATCTGTGCAAGTCAGACTAGCGCAGCCCTTGGCTTTCCAGAGGAGGGAAGGGCCGAAGTGGGATGCAGGCAGAAAGAATCTCACACGTCGGTTGGCTTCATTTCCAAAGGGACCCTTTATTTTTATTTATTTTATTGTATTTTATTTTGTCAAGCGATTATTAGATAACAGGTATAAGTATAAACGTGGTTATGAATACATGAAAGGGATACGAATAAGAAAAAAGAAAAAGGGAAAGAATAGGACAGGGAAGGTAGGCGCGTTGGTGCACTTATGCAGGCCCCCTGCAGACCTCTTAGGAAAGGGGTGAGGTCCACAGTAGACCGTCTAAGGTTACAGTTTTTGGGGTTTGGGGAAGAAACCACAGAGTCAGGTAGAGGATTCCAGACATTGAGCCACTCTGTTGCTGAAGTCGTATTTCCTGCAATCAAGTTTGGTGCGATTAACCTTGAGTTTGTATCTATTGTGTTCTCTTGTATTGTTATGGTTGAAGCTGAAGTATTCATTGACAGGTAGGACATTGCAATGTATGATTTTATATGCTATACTTAGATCGGACCGAAGGCGGCATAGTTCTTGGTTGTCTGGGTCTAAAATTTCAAGTCTGGTGGCATAAGGTCTTCTGCAACGAGTAGACGAGTGGAGAACTCTTCTTGTGAAATATTTCTGGACTTTTTCAACTGTGTTAATATCAGATACGTAATGTGGGTCCCAGACTGATGAGCTGTATTCAAGTATTGGTCTAGCAAATGTTTTGTATGCTGTAGTTACTAGTGTAATATTACCAGAGAAAAAGCTACGTAGGATTAAGTTAACAACTCTTAATGCCTTTTTGGCTCCCAATCCTGGTCCTAAACCTACCTCTGGTCTGTCACAAAAGCAACCTCCATGGCTCTTTGCTGTGCTCCACACCAAAAAGTCCTCTCAATTTTGCCAGCTCTAGCAGTGCTGGGCAGTCGGTCTGCTGCCCTCCCTCTGGGGGCACATAAGGCCTCATTTCCCATCACTGGTCTGCATTGTGGCAGGTTCTGGGCAAACAGTGGATCGTCCAGTCCTGCCGTTCAAAGCCTGCTGAGCAAGTTTCTTGGCCTGGATGAAGACGTGGATTTGGGCTGCAGGACCAAAAGCTGTTAGAGTAAGGTGAGTATTTGTAAATTCTGTCCAGGTGACCCCCAAGTGGCCAAGTAGGTTAAGTTGGCAAGAACTATAGGTGGGAATCAGGAGTCACTGCACGATCTTAAAGGGGGGACACTGGAACTCTTGCTGGTATGATTCAAGGCAAGGTTGGAGCTTCTGTTTCCATGCTTCCAAACCGAAGGTGCTTCTGGGTGCCCCACAGCCCTTTTTGCTACAGAGTCCAAAGCACGACACCATCGGAATTGCCGGGGCATTTTCAGTTGTTGCTTACTCTTGCCCAAATAAGGGAGCAATTATGCCTGGGCTATAGCTTTAATCGTAAGGACTTTGTAGGATTGCAAAATTAAAGACTTGTTCAAAATACCGTCCTAACCAAATTTCAATTCACCTGCAGGAATTGGTTCTAAGCCTCCCTGGCCTAAGGGCCAACCTGGAGCAACTCTGCTAGCAACCACCTGAAAGGCCACGTTAGGCAGGGCCACCCTCTGCCTACTCCGGGACGAACTTGAGCCAAGGCAGCCTTTCAGCCCAGGGTGGCCTGGTTCTGCTCCATGGCCCCTGAGCTTCAGTGTCTCCTTTGCTGAGCTTCTTCCCTCAGCCGGAGCGTTTCTGTTCTTTTCTCTTCCACTTTGTGTTCCCTCTCCACTTCTTCTACGCCTATCCTGAGCCTGGTGTCTAGGGTTCCAAGAATATACAAGAGGAGGCGCATATGTCTTATCATTGATGCAGACCGAACCTCTACTCTAAGCAAGCTAAGGGCCAAAAAGACACAGGACGAATTGAGAAGGCAACATAGCCACCATTTCGGTCTTTCATGAACTATGGAAAGAGCACATCTAGGCTTGGTCTTTGGTGTCCCTCCATGTCTTGGAAAGTTGCTATTGTGTGTCCCCACAGCCTTCTGCAGGCTAAGCAGACCTGGTCCCTTTGACGGCTCTTCATAGGGGTCAGCCTCCGAGCCCCTTCGGGTTCTTCCCTGCACCCTTTCCAGGCCCCCAGTGTTCTGCGTTTGTGGATTATGGGCAAGAAACCGAAGGCCTATCTCTGGCCCTTGACCAAAGGTTCCTCATCACGGCATGGCAGGACTGAATTGCTGCCAGTTTGCACAGATTCAAAACCTTGATTTAAAAAAAGGTCACAAAATAATGAGATCTCAGGATTGCTCCTCCTATGATGTTGCCACCACCCTTCCTTCAAACCTTGGGGGGACATTATCAAAGGAAGAATGCCCCTCGCCTCCCTACCGTGGAAACAAACCCAGGTTTTATGGAAAACAACTTTTGGCACTAGCACTAGCAGTAGCCCTTAGACGGATATGCCGCTCCACAGAGCTTTGCAGCCCACTCCAAGGGGATTACAGAGTCGGCACCTTGCCCCCAACAATAGGGGTCCTCATTTTGTTGACCTTCAGAAGGATGGAAGGCTGAGTCAACCTTGAGCCAGCCAGGATTGAACTTCTGGCAGTGGGCAGAATTAGCCTGCGATGGTGGATTCTAACCACTGTGCCCCCAGGGCTCTTATCAACGGTCAATGGTGATAGACTCCTCTTTTGAAGGAAGCGAGAGCTGCCCACGGAAGCTCAAAATGCAAAGGTCCTTGTGGCCAGCCCCCAGCCCCCCCCACCCCCAACCGAGCCTTCATTTACCTGATGGCAGGAACACTTTTAACGTATTGGCTACAGTTGGGAAGAGAAATATTTCCCCTGCCTTGGGCAAAAGGGACACTGGGAAGTTTCAGGAGCCCCTAATTTCAACTGCCATGAAACTTCATACATTGCAGTAATAAAAGGAACCATAAACCTACCTCATCATTAAAGCGAAGCTAGCAATTCCTCCTTGGAACATCCTGTGCAAATACTGGGGTGACTAATAAAGGCAGAAGAGCGTAGGGGCACTTAAAGAGCAGCTTTTCTGTCTCCACAGTTTCTCTCTCAACTTTGGAAGCATATTTTTATTAAGTGCATGTAAGAGGATGATCTTAAACATCAAGAAGAGAGTGCATAATAATTGTGTGTTCCTCTAATGCTCTCCAAAGGCCTATTCAGAGTCCATTCTGGAAGACAACAATATATCACAAAGTTCTGCAAAGTTCCTCCTAATGAACACATGCCAATTTGAGAGCAAGAATTCTGGCCTCAAAAGACAATATAACCACTGCTCTTAGTCTCTGGGTACTTCGCTACTTTATTTCAGAGCGATTCAAAATCTAATTAAATTTCTAAACTCTAATGAAATTACAGTAGAAAAATCATTTAGGACTATATTATGCACAATTACTCATGGCTGAAAATTACTGCTGGCCTCTTTCACCAAGAGAAGGTCCCCAGAGAGAGGCTGGCTGTTCTGACCACAAATAAATCCAGCGCCATTCGCTCGAATTTACAGAGTGGAGGTAAAACTAGAATTAATTGCGAATATATATCCTGCCACTGGCTGGGGAGTTGGGCTGCATAAAGGTCCAGGGAGCAGAGCAGCCCCAGAACTTTCCCACAGACGGGACGGAGGGAATGGGGGACCTTCGGTTTCGGCCTTTGTTTGTTCCCTTACTACACAAGGAGCATAATCAGGGGAGGGGGCGAATTCAGCAGGTTCTTCCCAGCTCTGAGAACCAGTAGCGGAAACCTTGAGTAGTTCGGAGAACCAGCATGACTCCCACCTCTGACTGGAGGTTTGCAGCATCTCCTTCCCCTGCCACGCCCACCAAGCCACGCCCACAGAACCGGTAGTAAAAAAAAATTGAATCCCACCTCCTGCAATGCCAGCCAGGGCAACGTTTACGTTGGTGGCAAGACCCGTTTCAGGACTAGGCCTCGTAACCCCAAGTTGTTCCACAAACATGTCTTCTGAGAGGGAAGCGAGCATAGAGGCCGCCCCTAAAGGCACAACTCGGGTCTCCTGTTTTGGTCCTTTGGTCCCAGGTTGGACACCTCTGTTTGTTGGCCTAGTGTTACCCAGGTACGAGGCTCCTGGGTGCACACTGAGGTAATGGCCCGTAGAGGTGCCAGTGTCTGCAGTGACCGGGTGTGCTCTGGCCAACTGGGACCATGCCTGACCCGGGGAGGCTTAGGGGCGACGGTGATCTGTGCCTTGGTAGAAGCTCAATGGCTTCATTGCCATTGATTGGGGTGGGGGGTGGGGTCAGGCTCCAGGAACGGGTGGGGTGGGATGGGGTGGGGGCAGAAAAGGGTTAAGACCCCCAGCTACAGTCACACAGCAGAGGAAACAGGATCTTCCACTGGGCCTCGCTCTCTACCAGGCCTTCCCGCCTGGAGCCTTTGACACCCCGCCTGGGAAGACGAGAGCAGGAAATCCAGTACCCCACAAAATACTTTTCTCTGGCGAGTATTATTCAACATTCCCTGGTGTTTTTTCTTTCTTTCGTAATTTCAACAGCTACCGCAGGAAGTCCAAGGAAAGCACGCGCACGACTGCAGCGTCTCGGCCACTTCTGCTCTGCGAGGGGCTCTAATGGAACCAGGGTCAGGAAATGGGCTGGGGGGGCGGAGGGGGGCAAGGGATTCATACTTTGGTGCCTCCACTTTGGCCAGGTGTCCATTTGGGGGAGCCCCACCTGCCTTTGGACCTGGGGTGCTTGCTGGGGCCGAAAGATGCGTGTTGCCTCTCACAGCTTAAAGGGGATACCCCGGAGGCAGGAAGTCCCCTCTGGGGCCCCTGGTTAGGGGCCACGATCCCGGAACCACAGAGTTGGCCTTTTAGTCAGTGATGTTGGTCTACCTGGGGCTCCCCAGGGCCGCCTTTTGTCCAGCCGTGAGCCAATCGGTTAGTCAAGAACCCCAGGTGGGCCTCTTGGCCAAAGGGCCTCGGCAGCGAAGGGAAGAGACGACCGCAGGAAACCTGGGGAACGCCACACGACAGAAGCAGGGCTAGAAATGAAAGAGCAACGCCGGGGTATAGTTGGGAAAAACCTGAGAGACACCAGGGACCGTTGGGTGGTGGGTTCCCCTCCCCTACTAGCCGGCTGCTCGTCAGCTGGGATCTGTGTGGTTACAGCTGCCTGGATTTAGATCGGGTTTCCTCTGTCCAAGGAGGGTCCCCAGAAGGCGGCTGGGGCGCTGGCTCTGCAGGCTGTAACCGGAGCCCTTCCCTGGCCGGTGAGAAGAGCAACTGGCCCTCAGTCAGCCCCTCCCTCTCTCACCCCCCCCCCCCCCGCATGGGAACTGGATTGTCTTTTGTCTCACTGCAAACCTTCCAAGGTCTCAGCAATTTGGTAAATGCCAAGTGACTGACCTTGGATCAGGCTGTGCCCACGTGTCATTCTGACATGCAGAAGTGGGGACCAGTGGTGGGATTCAGAAAATGTTTACTCCTGGTTCTGTGGCTTGGTGGGTTGGTGTAACTTGGTGGGCGTGGCTTGGTGGGCGTGGCAGGGGAAGGATATACTGCAATACCCCCCTTCCCTCCCCACCCACTGACCTGCTTTCCAGCTCCGTTCTCCTGTGCAGGGCAACCACAGGAGACCCAGCCGATCAGCTGGGATTCAATGGGAGGCAGAGAAGAGATGGGGTTGGCGGGGCCAGCCGGAGGTGGGATTTGGCGGTTCCCCAAACTACTCAAAATTTCTTCACCTGGTTCTCCAGAACCGGTCAGAACCAGCTGAATCCCACCTCTGGTGGGGACACCGAAGGGCATCCCCCCCACCCCTAAGTCTCACGGGCAAGATTTTACACGCCTTTCCCTTCAGGAGCTGCGTAATGCATGAGAGGAAAGGTTGTTTTGACAACATCTCTGTTGCTAAAGGGGAAGAGTAGCAAACACGAGCTTAGACCACCCCGTATTTTAATGGTTCTATTCCTTTGTGCCCCCTTTTTTGCACTGATACACGCTTGAAGGTCTGGGCAGTGGCCTAGGAGCCTTGGGGAGGGCAGGACTGAGGCAACCAGGAAGAGTTGCTCTCCGTGCCTGGTGCTTTTGCCCTCCAGGGCTGTGTCAGGTACCCGCCCTCTTTGCCTCTTCCCTCTGCCTGGTTTCTACCTCTCCAGACGGACATTTATAGATCTCAGTAACTTGGGTGGTCCAGGCAACATTTTAACCAGTTTCTCTTCTCTCAGGCTCTTCTTCCCTTGCCGGTTCAAAAGATGGGCCCAGTTCCTCAACACATCAACCCGTCCTCGGTGCTGCACCCCGCTCCCTTTTCTGGGAGGTTAGAAGTTACCTAAGACAGACCCATAAAACCTTTGCCCCCCCAGCCCCTGAACTGCTCCCCAGGGTGAGAGCATTGGGGCCACAGTGGGTGTGATACAGCCCTGGCAGTGGTGAGAGACGACGGTGACGGCCATTTGGAAGGCTCCTCACTTGGACTGTTGGCCTGTACCCGAGAAGCCCCTTTGGAAGCCCCCTCAGGGGGAAGTGGCTCATAGTGGCCTCGGGGGAGGCCGGCAGGCGGGCAGGGCCTGTCTATTGGGGAGTCCATCTCGATCTGCATCACTGACCTTTTTTTTTTTAAAAAAATGAATGTGGGCAGCTTTGTGGGACAAATGTGTAAATAGGCGTCTAGGGGTAAATCGGAAGGTGCGGCTCTCTCAGTGCTTCCACAGGAGCCTTGTTGGGACCTGGCGGGTCCCTCCCAGGGAAGGTGGCCCAAAAGGGAGACCTGGGCCTACCTGAGCCTCCTGCTTTCTTCTCCCTTTCGGGCCATCCTTAGGGGGGCAAGGAGGCTGCTGGGCTGCCGCTGTGGCTGGTACGCCCTCCTCAGGACTTCCCGGGGCAGATTTTCTAGACCGGCCGGGGGGAGGGCATCCGAATGGTCAGCCTGGGACTCCCTGTCCTCAGACTTGAGTGTCCTATTGTGTGTACCCAGAAACTCAACACAGTGGGGGGTGGGGGGGGGCAAGGTTGGAAGCTGCGTAAATCATCCACGTGAGGAAAGCCCCAGCAACGGCCTGCACTTAATTTCTTTTAAATCAAGTTGGTTATGTTATTCTGTTGCAATTCTACTCCAAGGGCTAAAATAAAGTTTTATAAAGGCCCCCTAATCCTGCATTTCCAATAGTCAAATCTCTGTTGAGTTCTTCTTCATAGCTCTAGGTTTAATTAGTTTTCATTGCAATATTAATGACTTGCATAACCATTGTAACATTCCTGTTGCACAGCTGGAATCCTCTTATTTAGCATTCTCTTCCTACAAGGGAATAAGAAAGAACTTGCTTTCCCCTACATTGTCTCGCAAATATGCATTAAAAAATCTTTTTTTTAGCATTCTAGCATAGCTTCTCTGACAGAACTCTTGCAAAGCAAAGCAAAGTTTCAAAACATTCATGCCATCTCTTCCAAGATAATAGTACATACGGTTCTTTATTAATTAAATAGTGCTCGTATAGGAAGCTAATATTTGAAGCATATGGGCAGCTGACTGGCAGGAATAAAAATAAAGCTGTCTTTTAGAAAAACACATAACTGGCTAGCAGTAAAAATGCCGTTGGCTTTCAACCTTTAAAACAAATCTGGAATCTTTTAAAATAATTGTTTCAGATTTCCACTAAACCTTAAAATACCTCATAATGTTGTAATATATTGAATCTTGTGGTTTACTCCCGTCATTCTAGTTTCAAAAATCTCTAGGAAAACTTTCTGCTGATGAATGTAGACAGCTAATATTTTTATGTTTCATAGATTTGCTCGTGTCGGGGGAATTGGAACAATGTGACTTATTTTTGAATGAAGCTGGATGAGACTGCCGTGCAGCCACAAAAGCATCAAAAGAAACGTTCCACCCAGGGGAATCACTATAAAACCTAAGAGGCTGGGTGGGCAGTAGGGGCTTTGAGAAAGGGCCTCCCCTGGACCAGACTGGGCTCGGCCCTCCTCCCTCACGGAGGAAAGGCCCCCGACTTTCCTCACAGGGCCTCAGGCTTAGAGAGTGACGGGGTCCCCAAGATCAGGCCGACAGATTGAGGCTGGTGAATTCTTGACAGTTTGAGCAAGTCCTACTCCCTTTTGCTCAAGCGGTGGAATAATTATTTAATCTGAATTTTATGTTAAAAATGGAGGCAATTAAATGGAGGGGGGGGGATGGGGGACAACGGACTCTCCGGAGGTGACCGCGAAGTCCCCCAAGAGCAGCCAAGGAGCAGGAGAGCAAAACGAACCTGGCTGACGGCTCAACGGTTCGCTAGACCTCAGGCTTTGTGGATACTTGCGGTACTAGCCTCGGATTTAGGAGAAACTGCTGTTTGATCCAGAAACAAATTACTTTGGAGCACTCCTCCTTTTCCAAAATAAAAAGAGAGATTGTTTTGCAAAAAATGTTATTACTTCTTATATCTT
Source organism: Pseudonaja textilis (assembly GCF_900518735.1). Next base: position 1,077,869 of record NW_020769446.1, on the reverse strand, counting down.
ATTAACAAAGTGTCTCTCCAGCTCAGCTTAGCTCACAGTGGCTTTATGGAGATGGCCAAGCAGCTTTAAATAATGGACATTAGGAAAAAGATATGTGGAATGCTGGAAGAATTCGGGACACACAAAAGGAATTATTTATATACAATTATAGGATCCAAAGAGATCAGTATCCTTGTAGACCACAAGTTAAACATGACCTAACCAGCTGGTTTTTTTTTTTAAAAAAATCAAAATATTGGGGTCCTGTAATGCTGCTTTCTGCTTCTCTCTACCCAACATGCCTCTCCTAATGTGCAAATGGGAGCCGAAAGGCCCCACTCATTCAATACTTAGCCTCCCCGTGGAGGATCTAGAAGTAATGCTTTAAAAGGTAACGGTAAAAAAGGTGACGATGATGATGATGATGATGATGTTCCGAAAGTATTGCTTAAAAAGGAGCAGATCTGCCTTTTTATTTTATTTGGTTTGTCAATTGCTTACAAGATAATAGGTATAAGTAAAAACGTAGTCATGAATACATGGATACATGTAAGAAAAATAAAAGAAACAATAGGACAGGGGCGGTACGCCAGAGTACGGCGGCTGGAGGAGGAAGGGGCCCGCGGTTGGTCTCTGCCGTAAGAGTGGACGTTCTTGCAGTGCTGGGTCGGTCATGGCTGGCTGCCTCTGGCCAGAAGGCAGATGGGGACGTCCATCAGGAGAACCGCCTGCCCAGTGCTTGCTGGTCAAGTGGACCCTGGGAAAATACCCAGCATGTTTGGCTCCGGTTACAGCCCCCCCCTCTCTGCCTGGTTGCAGTTTCAGGCCGGAGGAGAAAGGCTGCAGCTGTGTCTGGGGCCTGGGTGTGTGTGTGTGTGTGTGTGTGTGTTTGTGTCTTTCGACAGGGTTTTCCATGAAGGAAAAAGCTTAGAATGAAAGTGTCATTTACCTATTTTAAAATATTTTTATCACGTGGTATAAGATGGTTTGCAAAGTGAAGTTTTTGATTTCTTCTGTAATTCTAAATCTCTCGTGCATTATTTCTATTGTGTAGCCTGCGTGCACACCACATCGGCACACACAATCTTTTGTGTTACCTATATTTTGTAGAAAAGCGCCTTCAACATTCAGCAAGAAAACCAGTTTGGAGTGGCAGTTAAGGCGTCAGGCCAGCAACCACGACACCAGGGGGGGGGGGCGGGGGAGCGGGGGGGGTGTGTGCTTAGGCATCAAAGCCTGCCAGGTGAGCTTGGGCCAGTCACCCTCTGTCAGCCCCAGGAAGCAGATAATGGCAAACCCATTCTGGAAAACCTTGCCAATACCTTGGCTCAAAGGCACACAGAGACACGCACACATTTCTTCAACGGGTTGCCCATTATGAGAGGTTACTTTCCATGGAGGCAAATTACAACACAAGAGTTTTGACTTTGGATTGTAAGAAATAATGCAAGATTTACTGAGATCTCATAGATGTCGTTTTCTCAAACCATCAATAACATGGTTTAGCTCTGGTTTCGGTTTGGCTTTGACTTTTGTCACAATGATGAAATGGGCCACATTTTAACCTGGGTTTCAGCTCTCCCTTAAGGCCAATCTGCACCTGTGAATTGGGGTGCATCCTGTTCCCTTTAAAGAATTTATACTAGGGTGGGGAGGACCACATCTGTATGGTACACATTTCAAAATGCTAGATTTAATGCAATATCCTAAACTCCTAAAACAGACAAATATGATGTATGGAGAAAGTCACTCTAATTTATTTCCTCTGGATAAAGTCCTTGTCTAAATCTTAATCTTTCTCTCCTCCTGTTGTACGAACTAGTTGAATAAAAGTTCCAAGGAATTCAATATTCTGCACCCTGTCCACAGTGACACCAGCTCACAATTACGCACCAGGGTCCTTGTCTTAACACAAAGCAGGGTTTGTTGTAAGGGTTCCATAAAGAGAAAGCCAAACAACCCGAACGAATTCCAGAAACAGTCCAGAAGCCGATCACCCGCACGGAATTCAGGGGAATAACTCCGTTATCAAATATGCAGGCAAGGTCAGGCGGTGGAGTCCAGATATAACCTTCAGCCATGACCGCTGGAAGAAGCAGAGCCTCGTGGGCAGCGTCCAAGCTCAGGCTGAGGCTCCTGGCCCTCTCCTACAAAGCCTTGATTCCCCACGAGGCCTGTCTCCCAGCTGAGCTTTCCCTTTGGGCCTGAGCCTCCCCTGGCCCGCTTCGCTCAAGACTAGCTGCCATTTCAAGCTTTGGCTGTGCACTGGCCCTTCTGCCGGAGCGGGAGGTGAGCTGAAGATGGCTGCTTTCCGGGGGCATTGGAATTAGGGCTGGATGAAGGCCTTCCACCCCTCCTGCTGTCTGCCTGCACGAGGCCATGGGGTGAGGTCATCGGCGGGTGTGGGGTCAGCAGCTATCATCACCGATAGGCTGATGATGCTCAGCTGTGTATCCCGACTCCTGGCTGACCAGAACAGAGGTTGTCAGGGATGCCCAGAGGTGGTGGGGTCTGGAGGGAGAAGAATGGACCTTCCCAGCTCTTCTTCCGAACGGAGAGAGCTGGGGGCCCCTGCAGCCACAAAGGCCTCGGCACAGATTGATCTGGGGTCCTAATTACATCTATGGTATTCCTGAACTGCAGGGAGGGGAGGGCTGGAACCTCACCCATCACTCATGCCTTGGCTATTTCATGCATGGACCACTACAATGCACTGTAGGTGTGGCTGCCCTTGAAGACTGTTTTGAAGCTTCAGCTGGTCCAGAAAGCGACAATGGCATTTAAGGACAAATCTCTGGTCTGCTGATGTAATCCCTCCACTTTGCAAACTGCACAATAAGCTCCTGGGTGCAATTCAGGGTGGATTATCACCTACAAAACTCTAAAAGCCAGACGGCCTGTTATTTGAGGGGCCGCGTTGTCTCCTGTTCTTTCTGCTCCAACCCCACAGTCAACACGACCTGGATCCCACCCAATGAGCATCCCCTGATGGGACCCCGGAAGCCTGGTCTCCATCTGTCTCACTGAGGCAGCCCCGGATTCCAGCCAGCCCCGTTTTCCTTTCGGGGAGTCTTGGGCGGAAGTGGTGAATTCAGCCGGTTCTGACCAGTTCTGGAAAACCGGTAGTGGAAATTCTGAGTAGTTCAGAGAACCGGCCAATCCCGCCTCTGACTGGAGATTTTGCAGCATCTCCTTCCCCTGCCACGCCCACCAAGCCACGCCCACAGAACCAGTGTTAAAAAAAAGTGTGAATCCCACCCCTGGTCTTGGGGTCCTGGCTCTGCCTCCAGACTCCAGGCCGGCTCGGGGCGCAGAGTTCCCGGGGGAGGAGGGGTCCTTTATGTCTGTCCTACTGAGTCGACCACCACCTTCTCCTTTTTGTCTTCTTCTCTCCTGTTTCCCCAGCTTTGCACTTCTATGTTGACCAGAGACGTCAAGAGGTTGGGTGACTTTTGAAATATAACCTATGGCATAAACAAACATGCTACAAGCCCTGCGGAAAACTATTGCCAGTTATAGCAGGAGCAAGTCTCCTTCCTAAAGCTTTGGGTCACAAGAGGAGGCGTTTCAGGGGGGGCTCCCGAGGAGATTAGCTTTGGAAGCATCGCCTTCCCTGCTTGGGCGCCTGTCCTTGCCCTGGCGGGTGGGAAGCAGGTGGGCCTCCCTGGGCTTGGCCCAGGATCTTCCGGAGGGAAGCCACCATTCCGTCTTGCCTCTGACACCACGGGACAGTCCGAACATTTCTGCCCCCCCCGCCCCCCGGCTGCCTTTCTCCCCGCTGCCAGGTGCTGGGGGGCTCCGAAAGGCACACCTGACTGGCTGGCCCAGCGAAGGCCTGGGAACCATGGCTCTGCTGTGTCCAGTCACCTCGAGGGCCTCTGACAGTTTGTCATTTGGCCTTTAGAAAGAAGCAGCATCGCAGTCCAGGACTGTCACATTCGCAATACTGCGTGTCTTTGCAAAGAAGAGCGGGATGGCTTGTGGGCTGCCTGCGGCTGAGGCTGGAGGAAGCCAACCTAGCTTGCTTTGAGCGCCTGGCCTGATGCCTCTGAAACGTTCGGAGCCAAGATGGATGGATCTCCTTGCGGCCTGGGCAGAGAAGCGACCGAGCTCTCTGGTCTCGCAAACGGCACAATGGTGCCTCGACTGAAGTGTGAGATTACTTAGACCTCCATTTCTCAATCAACAGCATGATGAGCTTGCTGAGCCTCTCATCTGCCACAGTCTTTATCCTCTTAGGAGCTGAAAAGTACTGTTATCGTGGCTCTCAAGATGGAGATTCTCAGGGATGTCCCAGGCTGCCCCGGGTCCTTTGGCACAAATCGGCTGGGCAGTGCGGACGTGGATGAGGGACCCTGCCTCCCCCCTCCCCCCAGGGCAGGGGAACGAACAGCCTCTCAGGACCTCCCCAGGAGTGGCCGGCCATCGCGGACTCATCCATTCCCTGCCTTGGGAAACTCTGTCTACCTTCTGGCACCACATTCTGCTCGGCAGGTGATGCGCCTGAGCGATGCGCCAAGGGAGCCGAAACATTCCTTTCCAGATGACGATGGTGACGCTGACACTCCTTGCCCTCTCAGTCCCATCCACGATGTCCTTGATCCTGCTGGACCAATACGGGTTGGACGGACCTTTAAGAGGCAGGTCTCTGGTCATAACATTCTTCAAGCAGCCAAATATTCTCCCACCTGAGAAAAATTCTAGCTAAGCCACCAAGAGTCATTTTGATTGCGGTGGGCTAGAAATGCAGGCCGAAGCAAAATATAGTAAATAAGAAACTAAAATGGAGATGATAGCGAGATTTTGACAGGTCAGGATTTTTCTCTTCATGAATCTTTTGTTTATCCAGCAGATTCACTTTCTCCACCTGAAAGAAATATAAAGGCAAATATAAAATCAAATTGAATCATACAGTAGCATCCTCTGCAAGGCTTAGGATGTATCTACCGGCCGTTTCCAATGTCCCTGCCTGCCCCATAGCGGTTGAGTTCCCCTTGGTGCAGATGGGGAGCTCCGTATTCAGCAAGGGTGAGGAATCCGCTTGCAGTGACACCCATGGAGTCGCCTGGGCCTGGGGGGACGGGGAACGTGGGGGGGGGCTTCCTTGGTTCTTCCGGGCCTCAGGAGGGTCTTTTGGCCACAGGCGGCATTTCTGTACCAATGGTTCCCCCTGAATGAGGGAGAGGAACGGTTCAATTCTCCTCACTTTGCTCTCTCAGAAACAGACTCGGCCCCTGATTCTGAGCCTGCCAGGACCTGGCCAGCCCCGCGGCCTCCCTCGGCCTCCTCCGAGACTGGACTGCCCAGGGCCGCCCGCTGACTCTACACTCCTACAGGCCGGGCCGGGCTGGGCTTTTCCAAGGGAATCCCGTCCGACGCTGCCTTCGACGCTGCTGGGTGGTTCTTTTTCTTCGTGGCTCTCTGAGGCCGGAAACTCTGGCAACTCTGCGGGGCCAGGAGAACCCCTACCTGGGACCGGCCCAAGGCCCCCCGGGTCCCTGGTTGCTGGGGGTGGGGGGCTTTCCCTTTGCCCCCTCTCCCCGCCCGCCCTCACAGCTGCCCTGGGCGCGGGTCTCCCTGCGAGGCTTCTCCGGCATTCGTGGCAGGGCAAGAAAGCCGCGCTCTGCGACAGGCGCGTGTCTGCCGGTGGGCGATGCGCTTTCTAGTGCTCCGGCGCCTGGGCCCCGGCCTCCCTGGCTTCTCTGCCCGGGTCCGGCACCGCGTTGCTCCGATTGGCTCCCCTCCCCGCTCCCCCCTCGGGCAGAAGCCCGCCCCGGTGATGAAAGGCGCTATTTCTGAACGGTCACCCTGACGCCCGCCGTCCTCCCGGCACCCGAAAGTCACGGGGGCCTCGGGGGCCCTTCGGTGGCCACTTTGGCTCAGCGCCCTCCGAGCCGCGGCTCAGGGGGTGAAGACGCGCGGATCCTAGCGTGAGCCACCCGCGGGCCCCGACCTTCGCCTCCCGTCCCGCCCTGGGTTTCGTCTGAAGCGCTGCCAGCGGCCGAGCCGGAGGTAAAAATAGCCCCGGAGGGAGAGGCTGCCTGTTACTCGACCCCGCGTGGTTCTCCAGCGACGTAGCTCGGCCTCTCTCCCCCCTCCGCCCCCCTCCCACCCCGGGCTTCTGCTCGCCCGGGAGAGACGGAGGTGCGTCTCAGGGAGACTTTGGGCTTCTCGTCCGGCTCCGTTCGGCCAGGCGCTTGGCCCCGCAGCTTCTCCGGGCCCGGCTCCCCTCCTGCCCAGCCCAAAGAAAGACCCCACGCCCCACACACCAAGGATCGAAGTGGCGGGAAGCGTCGCGGGTGAGCCAAGTCCGGAGAAGCGGAGCGGGCCTGGGACCCCGGGAGTGGCCGCAGGCGGCGCCGCGCTCGTCGCCCCCCGATTTCAGGAGACCCGCAGGCCACAGGTAAGGCCGAAGAAGAAGGGACGCTGCGAGCGGGGCCGGAGCGCCCAGGAAGGGGAGGGAAGCCCCTCGGGGAACGCGGGCCGTAGAGCGTCGTCTGCCTGGAAGGCGTTGGCTCAGGTGGGACTCTCCGGCCCCGAAGGAGCCCGACCTGTATAATGCGCCCCCCGCCCCCGGCAGCCCCCCGAGGCTTTCCTTTCCCGCCCCCATTTCTCCCGCTATGAGCCCAGGCCCTGGGCAACCGGTCTATGCTGGTCGCTTGGGGTCCCGGAGATCAGCAGGCCCTATTTCCCCAGAGCGTGGCTGGAACGGACCCTTCCGCTTATTAAGACGGTTTTATTTCGCGTTCGGTCCTAAATGCTGTCAATCTCTGAGGTTGAGGGACCCGTTTGACACGTATTTTGTCAGAACAGGAACTTGCTTTCCCTTAAATACTCTCATTCACTAATAATGTGAAGGAAAAAATTATGAGACTGTTAATTATCCCATATCAGTCGAAGTATCCTCTCAGTCGGTTGAATTTCTCAAATCCAACTGTCAGTGGTTTTATTTCGTTATGTCCTGAAACTGTTTGATTTAGAAGTAAATGAGCAATTTCTCATGGTTTGGAAAAATGCTGTGTGAAAAACTGTATGCGCTAATATTCTTCACATACATGGGTGTATAAAAGATACTTGTGTCCCACCAGGTGAATTGCTTTGTTTAGAGTAAACTAAATGAACTGAAAGTGGAGGTGCCCCCTTTGGCTTTCCTTGCCACTGGAGCCCCAATCCATGATCCCCCCGGGGAGGGGGGGCTTTTGTCAGTTCATGGGATGGAACCCCCCCAGGGCCCCCCGGAGCCCTTCGCCCCTGCTTGCCCAGCGCCTCCTCCCCCCCCCCCCCCCGGGGGTTCCGGGCGGCCCCCCCTCCTTCTCCTGCCCTTTCTACCCACAGTCCGGGGAAGATGCCCTTGCGGGGGGGAACGGGGCTGCCACCCTCCCCCCCCAAGACCAGCTGGGGAAGCCTCTCTTGAAAGCAGCCAGGCACAAACTCCTGTTGCCCATCAAACGGGGCCCTCGGGGAGCGTCTTCCCAAGGCCTTCACTCACGGGGGAGAGGACACTCCAGGCCGACCCCACGAAAGTTACCTTCCAGCCTCTCGAGAATATATTATTCATTTATTACTAGATGAACGTTGTTTTTTCCTTCGTGAACTTTTATTGTGATTAATTCCCTGCGTTTATGGCCTGTTTAAGTCTGTCTGCAAATGGACTTGGTGTCATTGCAGAGAATTAAGAACAAACCAAATGCCACAAAACAAGCCGTCAAACCACCCGCCAGGAGGGACTGGGCTCGGCCAAAGCTGCGCATCCTGGCAGCAACCGGGAAATCCCTGACGTGTGAGCCCCCCTGGAGAAACCGAACGCACGAAGGCTCCCATCTTCTCCTGGAGGCTATGAGTCTTGTGTCCGTGTCCGCTCTGGTGGGTGCTAATGACAGCTGAACGAAGGTCTCCGAGAAGGAGAGACGGTTTCTGCCAGAACCCGGTGATATGAGGCGCTGCAAAGCACAGCCCACTCGCAGCTGAGGCTCATGAGGAGAGCAGAGTGCTCCAAGTATGAGTCAGGGCACCTTTTAGGCTCCTGTGTGCTATTTGTGTCTTTGTGCACAGGGCCTTTCGTCAGTCACCGGATCTAGTTCAGTGGGCATCAAAGCGAGGCTGCCGCTCTCCGCCCATCCAGGGAGTCCAAGACAAAACAACAGACAACCCAGGGAGGCAGATCCTCCGGCATGCAGGCCGGCTGGGTCCGACCAGGTGCCCGGCAGGGTGGCCTCCCTCCAAATCGGCCCCTCCTTAGCCCCTTTGAGGGGCGGTGAGAGTCTTTCCCAGGGCTCCGCTCTGCCTTCACAGGAGGTTCCCTTCCTGGGCAGAAATGCTGAGAAGTAGAACACAGACTAAGAGGGCTGGGCAGGGCCTCGGGGGGCTCGAGCAGGAGGAATCCTTGTTCCACCCCAGACAAATGGGGGTCCAGCCTCTTCTTGGAAACCTCCCGTGATGATGGGGCCCCCAGAACTCCTGGAGGCAAACCGTTCCACTGGCTGATTGTCCCTAGATTGATCTCGGTTGGCTGTCCATCGGAGCGTCTCCCCTCTTGCCACTTCTTGTCCTGCCTTCAGCTGCTTTGGGGAACAGGACCCACTCTTCACTGTGACAGCCCCTAAAAGTATTGGAAGACGGTCCCCGTGTGACTCTGACTCCTGCCTTGGGCTTAGATTAGACATATCTCCTTCCCACCACCGTTCGCCCTGGGATCGAGCCTCCAGGCCCCCGATCAGCTTTGTGGCTCTTCTCTGCACTCTTTCTCTTTTCTTTCTGGAAGGCGGAAACTGTACGCCAAGTGTTTCGTCTCCCAAGTGCAGCATGAAACAGGGCTGACACTTCTTGTGATCTTGGTCCTTGTGAGCTTTTTCAAGAGGCAACCGGACTGTCTGGTTTATCTTTGAGGATGCTTCGCTTCTCATCCCAGAAGCTGCTTCAGCTGTTGGATGAGAAGCGAAACGTCTTCAAAGAGAAAGCAGGGAAATCCTGTTGCCTCTTGGAAAAAGCACCTCTGGGACGAGCGGTGACCTGGAGGACCGAGAACCTCCACAGACACCGAGACGTGGCTACGATCCCTCCTCCTCTGTTGATGCAGCCCAGGACGGCACTGGCTTTTTGGCGGCTGCAGCCCAGGGCCGGCTCATGCTGCAGTGGTGGCCCACAAGCAGGCCTGGATCTCTCTCACGGTCGCCACCCCTGTGGAGAAAATCCTTGAAGTATCTGTCCCTGTGTCACTCAGGAAGGAAAGGAGGGAGGATCATCCGTTGCTGTTGTTGTTTTAAATGGGATGGAAGGCAAAAGACGGATCAGCTCCAGCCGAGGTGCCAGGCCGCCTGAAAGCCAGCCTTCCCTCGAGGGTTTGTCCAGCCCCAAACTTTCAGAATATGATGGCGGAGTGAAGCTGGCTCTGGAGGGCTGCCTGACCTGCTGAGGAAGGATGAGCCACTGCTCCCGTTGGCCTCCCTCCAGGAGAAAGTGACTCCATGCAGAGAGGGAGGGGAGGGGAGGAAGGGAGGGAGGGAGGCTGCCACCATTCACCCTCCAGACAAATCTCACAGTCCCTCCCCCCCCCCAGTTGAAACACTGCAAACTGCGCTCGCTCGGGGTTGTTGATGCCACTTTTTGTTTGTTCGTGTTGGTACCCAGAGGGTATCTAGTCTACGGAGCTGGACATGCAAATCTTTTTTAAGTTTGGCTAACACCAGAGAAAACCAAGTAAAGGTTTATAACCTCAATAAATGAAAAGAGCAGTACTGAGACAAATAAAAAGTGCTGAATAAAATATTTTAATTGCCTTCCATCCCCCCAGGCCATATACGATTTTAAGAACCATCTCAAAACTACCAATTTAAAGCGGAACAGAACAACCTTAAAATATCCAAGACCCGGCTTTAGGAACAAACGGAGTCCAGCCAAAGTCATTCCACAGGCCGCCTGCCGGGCCAGAAGGGGCCCAGTGTAGCTCCCTAGGCAGGGAATGTCCACATCATCCCGGTGGGAAATGCCTGGTCCTACTGGGTGGCTGCCCTGAAGAGTGAGGTGGCCCCGGGGTGACCACCAGTCCAGGGAGCAGGAAGAGAGCCTCCGTGTTTCACAGAGCAAATCGACTCGCTTGGATTTGCCTTGGATGTTGGCCCAGAAGGACCCTGTCCTCACACCATTGATTCGGTCTGCTCGAAACCCATTGTGCTGGCAGCCAATGAACCATGTCCTGCTGGACTCGAGAGCTTCTTCCTGGGAGCCTTTTGCCTCCTGCCCCAAATTACAAGGCTGACTTCCATACCTTCACCTGCACGTGACTCTCCTGGTTCTGTATCGGCTCCTCTTTTCTTTGTGACCCCCCCGCCAGCTTCCCACCGTCTTCCTTGCCTGAAACGCTACAGAATAGAAAACCACCCTCCACCTTCTCTCTTTCACTTTTTCCAGGAATTTCTACCGGGCGGTCCTCCTCCCCACTCACCTTGTTCCGCTTCCTTTCCTGAAACATAGCTGCGTGTAGCTTTTCTTGTCGCCTCCTTTTTCCAGCCCCTCTTTCCTCCGTTCTGGTTCTGCACACGCTTCTCCTTTTTGGAAGGAAGCCCAGGGAGCAGATGAAGGTTAGTCATGTGTTGTGCAGGCCTGGAAGTTGGAATGCGATCATTTCTCTGGGCAACTTTTCACAGACACAAAGACTTCTGATTCTTAATTGTTGACTATGGTCACAGCCAGAGTGAAAGAGTATATTATGTCTTAACTTTGTCAAAAGGTTTCCTATGGGCTATGCTATTTTCCAACACCGATTCTATCTATTAAGCAAATTTTCAGTTAACATTTTCAGTTTTTAAATCTCTAGAGGATAAACTGCAAGGAGTAACTTGTAGGTTGTGTTACAGGCCGTGCTCTCAATTAAACCATTCCTTATTCAATTAACGCAATACTCAACATCCACAAGAAACATTGAGTCATAAATGGCCCAGAGGGCTGAGTTTTCACATAGAGTAAGATGAAACGTGCCTGGCTATTTGGCAGTTCAGGGGGTCCTATGAACGTTAGCCCCAGGTCAGAGGAATAACCGAGAATCCCCCCTTTTCACCTGCTTCCTGGGAGGGACCCCCTGGGCCTCGTGGCAGGCAGGCGTTCGGTTTCATCCACTGAGGCTCCCACTGAGAGGAAGAGAGTTTGGGAAGTGACGCGGCAGGCCGTTCTCCCCCTGTGATGTTGGGGGTTGCCATAGACGATCTTGCAGGTAGTTGTTACGGTGACTCAGGTCTGTTGTCCTCTTTGTTTTCTCTGGCCCAGGCAATGATTTTTTTAAAAATCCTATAATCGATAAGCAAAAATAGTGAGGAAGCCATTTATTGTCCTTTTCAACTCAAGAGAAATTACCTAATGGGACTCAGGACTCTGTCCATCAGCAGAATTGCTGTCAAGAAGCTGGACAGAATGGGACCCATTTTTCTCTCTCTGTGTTTCAATTGTCCCCCCCTCCAAAAGGAGTTTGAAAATGCGTTTGTGGAGAAGGAGGCTGTAGACTACCATCTTTCTCCAAGACCTCCCCCGGGAGAAGTCGTTGAACTCCCCTGTTGTAAACCTCCTTCCTCTGTGCCACTCTGTGCTTGGCATACACCACACACACAAAAACACAAATGCAACACTAGGAGAGAGGAGAAATGCACACACACACACACACACACACACACACACACACACGTCTTATATGAGCCTCCTTTCTGACTAGACGCAACCACATCTACCCAGGAAGCCCACCTGCAGACGGAAGAAAGCCCAGGTGCAGAAAAGGCCCAGAAGATTTGCTCTGCGTGTTTCATCGTCTCCTTTATGAGGGTGGCTGCTGCTGCTGACCTCTCTGCTCTTTGTCCCCTGTCCTGAAGACAGCTGGGACCGCTTACCCCCCCCCCACCCTTTCGCTTGGCTAATGGTCACTTAAAACATCACCGTTTTCGCTCATGTTGGCCAGGACTGCAGGGAGATGGAGGAAAAGAGCCAAACGGACACAAATTCAGCCAGCACTCAGGAACCGCATCGAACAGCCACGGGTTCATTCGAATCATAAGTAAAACTTTGTAGATGAGAGTTAACTGAACTGAGTGCCAGGCCAGAACATGGCCGGACCTGAAGTCAGGAATGAATAACTGCACATCAAGAGAATCTCTGTAGCTCAGGGTTGAGCTGTGGGGTCCGTGGGGCTCTCCGAGTTTGGTTCTTGGCTTGCAGACCTTTCATTGCCCAGCTAGGTAACATCATCAGTGCCCTTCGGGTCTGTGCACTCGAGCGCATCGAGCTTCTTTGGAGCCTTGTCTTCCATATATTGGCCAGTTCCATGCCCTCTACATCATTTATTTGCCTTTTCTTAAGTTATGCAGTCACTTTCTATGGTCCTTCTCCATTGTTTGATTTCATCCTAGTCGTAAGTGTATATTAGCATACTCCAAACCCTGAACCCTGATTGGTCCACACGGACCGCAACCTGATTGGCCAACTAAACGGCCGTGATTGGCACGCTAAGAATCAACCGCGATTGGCCGAGCCGATCGTGGGAGATTCAAAGCCCTGTCATTGGCCGCCGAGCTGCAAGCAATTCCTGTATAAAGGGTTGCTGCGGCTCGCAGGTTTTGTACTGGTCTATATACACAATAAAGAGCTGAATGATCACTTTTGGTCTGGTGTCTCTGTGGGAACCGATCTACCCGATCTAACAGTAGGAGCCTTCTGTTTCTACCTGCATCCTTTCCTTTCTGTGTCTTGTGATTCCGTGACAGTCCTGGAGGTGAGGCTAGGGTTTTTCCTACAGCCCGAGTTTGTCCCGTTCTGCTCCCTGCCCACCAAGGCCACCCCTCCCCCCCTGGCCCCGGGACCTCTGCTTCTTCCTTCCTTTCTCTTGCCCCGGGACCCCTGCTGCTTTTGGCTGCCCTCTCTCTATGCTGTGCTGTTTTCATTCTCCTGGTGAGACTTAAATAGCTTCTACGCCAGGACTGAAATAAGATCAGGACTATAATAAATGGCATTAATTGATCTCCTGATATGTACAATCTAAAAAAAAAACCACCCTGTTTCTTTTAGCAACTTAGTGGCTGCTTTGCCAGATGTTGCCATCCTGTGGTTGCTGAACAAGGACTGTCAGCATTGTAAAGTATTGCGCCGTGCCAACCATTCCCCAAATGCCTAGATTATCCATTCAACTTTTTGTTTAATTCATTACAATTAACCACAAGAAATCCACTCTAATATTTTAGTATTTTTTGCATCTTGCTTTATTCTGACTCTCTTTCTCTTGAAGTAACCTCTTGATCTATGGTCAATTCTTCTCCCTTCTCCTTTTCTCCCACCCACCCACCGACCCGCTCAGTGGGTCCTTCCGCACAGCTCCAGGGGTGGAGTCTACCTGCAGAGAACCTCACCATTCGGGTCAGGGGCAGAGGGGGAGTCTGGCTCCATCACCGCCCCCTCCTCCTCCATGCGAAGAAACGGAAGGCTGCTCCAGGAGGGTGTGTGTGTTAAAATTCTTCTAGGGGGGGTTGCCCCCCACCCACCCTGTCAGCGGAGCGGGCCAGGTATGGCGGACTCTCTCATCACAGGGGGCCCCTTCATCCCCGCTGGACAGGAATGCAGTGGGTGCAGCCAAGCGCAGCGCAGTGTCCGGCTTTTCCTGCCTCTTGCTAAGCACCTTCCCGGCGGGGGAGAGGCCTCCCTGGGGCTCCCAAGCGAGCTCGTCCCAGGCCGGAGACCAGGTCTCTGTCCAGCCTAGGGGGGTAGACGTAACCCCCCTCCCCCAGCCTGCGCTCTGCCCTGGGCCGTTCATAAGGTGGAGCTCTCGAGTTTGTTTTTAGGATGTTTACCTAAAAGGTGTTACAGTGCTCAGAGTTCAAGGGTCAAGCGGAGAGGAGATTTATTTTTACCCAGCCGCCACCCTTGCCAAGAGGTCTGCATAATGCGGCACCCACCTCCCAGGAGGGCTGGGCCCACAGCAGAGCTACATTGCCCCCTCCTAGCGCCTGGCCAAGGTGCTGCAGGCTGACTTTCTTCTCTCTATCGAGGGCATATCAGGGGCTAAGAAAAATAACCACGGCACACTGGAAGCATCACTTCCACCAACCGCATTTCATGTCTTCACAAGGGAAGGAAGCCAACACGGCACGAGGCCTTCAAGTCCCCTGTTTCGATGCATGAGATTTGTCCTTTTCTGCCAGTCAACATTTCCCGTTTTCATTCAAAAGCGTGTTAGAAGAACAGAAATGCCACGGTGCTTAGACTGGGTGTGGAAGAACCAGGTGCCAATGGTTTCACTTCTTGACCTCAAAGAAAATAACTTCTGCGCCTGAAGGCAAGAAAGGAAAATCTGGTTAAGGCCAGGCTTGGAACCCAGAAGGAGGCCGGATAGACTCCGTGCCTTCGGGAGCAGAGAGACCGGAAGGAGGTGGGAGGCTTCCCTGGTCTGGGTGAGGGTCAGTCCCCCCACCTCTGGGCAGGTTACTCTGCGCTGGGCTACGCAGTGGCTCCATCGCCTGAATGGGTGGGACTGGTTTCAGAGGTGGGGCCCGGAGTCACACTCGGTCTGGTCTCCTAGAGCTGCGATGGCAGTCACGGCAACCATGACTTCCGGCTATTATTGTCTGCATCCGGGTCTTTTAACTGACCAGAAGTGATTCTCTGGCCATGGATGGATCAGGCTGGAAAGGCCCACTTCACCCATCCCATCCCCACAGGAGCTTCAGCTTGGCTTCGGGGTCGGGTCTTCGGGAGTTGGGTGGGATTCCAGAATTTCCTAGTGGTTTGGTTTCTGTTGTGCCAAACTCCCCTTTGAGACTTTGGTGCCGGCCTGGGGCTTCCAGTTTTCCCACGCTCCCACCCGCCTTTGCTGCAGGGCAGGCTGGTCAAGCTGGTCAAGCTCACCGGCTACCAGTTCTCTGAGGACATTCAGGCCGTGAAACTGGCTGGCAGGTGCCTAAAGTGAATCCGCCACTTAGGTTGCCGTGGAAAGTCTACCCTGGGGAACTGAGAGCAGGCAGAAAAAGGGCTGGGGGCGAGAGGGGGGGTGGTCTTCCTCCCGGTTACATCTGCTGAAAAGGATGAAGGGCCTGGGGGCTAAACTGGAAAATGGCCGGTGGAGGGAACTGGGAATTAGCCTACCAAAGAGAAGAATTAGCGGGGAGGCATGAGAGCAGCTTCCCAACACTTGAGGAGGGGCTGTTACAGAAAAGCTTCTTTTTAAAGTAAAAGCAGGTGCAGATGCTGCAGAGAGTGGCGGGGGTGGTGGTGGTCAACCTCTTCTCTGAAGCCCCCGAGGGAGCAGGACAAGGAGCAATGAGGGGAAGCTCATGAAAGAGACCCCCAGCCTGGATCTAAAGAGAAATTCCCTGGCCGGGACAACAATTAAGATTTGGCACACAATTCTCCAAAAAGACGCCTTCGTGGAGGCCCCTTTCCAAATCGCCTGTAGAATGTTTTCAGTCCTGTGAGCCTTTCCAGGAAGAAAACCTTCAGCCAACTCAGAGATGATAAGAAGAAGAACTGGAGAGTTTTGAGAAGGACATTGGCCCAAGCGAGGTGGCAAGGTTTCTTCTGGGGCCGTTTACCAATATTGTATTGATTTCTCTGTTCGACTTATATTCTGCTTGTCCTTCGGGACCTCAACGTTTCCCCACAACAGCCTCTCCGTTGAGGGCATTTGGATGGGCAGAGAAGGTGATGGGCCAAAGAGCTGCCAGGTGGACTTTGGGGCAATTGTTCCGGAGAGCATCTGTGCTGCTTTTCCTCCAGTGTGGTGGGTGAAACAATCTGGCTTTTACGAATCCTCTGGTGTATTCTTAACTGTAAGCCCTCCGAAGCTTTAAAATGGTTGGCCGTCACACACCGTGTCTTATTTCATGCAGCTTAGAAACAAGATCCATCCCGGAGCCTCTTCCACAGCCCCGGGGCAAACCAATTTTTGAAGAGTGGCCTCAGCTCCATCACTCATCCTCCGAATTGTAAATCCAGCCAGGATGCTCTCTTGTTTCCATTCCAGTCATTTGCCTCCAACTTCCACATGAGCGAGAGGCAAAGAAGGCCGACCCACCCGGATAGACTGTCAGGCAGGTTTCTTCTTCTTCTTTGACCGGCATTTTTGATGTGCAGAAGTCTGAGAAGAGCCCGACGGCTTTGGTGGATTTAGCAAAAGGTTCTGGGGTCTAAAGCATCACCTGAATTCAGGAGGTCTTTTCCCACAGTGGCCGTTGCTAGTAATGATTCCTGCACTAGCTTCATGCATGAACTATGATCAAGAAAGGTGACGTGTGGATGGGTCCCCACATGGAAGAATCTCAGATGCGTCAGAAATAAAAATGCAGGATGAAGACGGGCCAAGAGGCCAGACCGCAACTTTCGCCTCGCTGTTTATACGGCCATACAAGTTTCTTCGATGGTTTCCGTAGAAGCAGAGTTCACCACAACCAATCAGTGAGCGATGTGGAAGGAAGGAGAAGCCGCAGGAGGCTGCTCCCTGGGTGAAAAGCCCTCAGCCAGGGAAAGGGGGCTGCCTAAGGAAGGACGGGGCGTTGATACCCTGACCCTTCGCCTTTCTGACCCCGGAGGTGGACGGCTACAGCGTCCCCCCCAACATCGAGTAGCTGCGGTGGGAGAAGCCTCTGGGTGTCTCCGCCTCCTGCCTGTTGTGGAAGAGACCCAGGACCGGCTGGAGCACATCCAGCTTTCCCAGGGAGCCACGGTCCGGTTGGCCTAACCCAGCCCAGGACTGCCCAGCACGGTCCCCCCATCTAAGCTCTCCGCCCAGCCCCCCCTCAAACCTTCCCCAAACTGAAGGAGCTCCACTCCTGGTCAGCAGCCCTGGGAGGCTCTTTTCCTTGACCTGTGCAGAAGGTGCCGATGGGTGTTGAGGGTCTGTGTGCCTCTGAGCTGCCCGCTGGCCATGGCTGAGACTGATCGGGGGGGGGGGGGCTGCTGTTTGGGGCCTGGGACGAGCCCCTTTGCAGGAGGAAGCCGGGCGGGGACGATGAGTCTTCTGAGCTCCTCATTCCTGGAGTCGCTCTGGGTTCCAATTCACCTTTTACTAGTCTGGAAATTAAAAACCACCTAAAAGCACAGAAAACAACTCTTCTGGGTCTCTTTTCTGTTATTTCTCCTCCTCCTCCTCCTCCTCCTCCTCCTCCTCCTTTAAAACAAGAATGAATCCACGAGAGGAGGAGGAGCTGCCATTACTGTGCAGGAGGTCTCTGGCCTCGTGTCCCCCGGGGTCCTGTCCTCAACTAAGCAATCCCTACCTCCAACATGACGACACCTCCCCCCATGGCTTTAGTGGCCCTTCCCAGCCTCCTAAGGAGGGAGCACTGCGGCTGGGTGGAAAGCTCTGGCGTTGACAGCCACGTACAGGCGCTGAGGGACCAATGCAGGCCAGAGCAAGAGGCGCAGCTACGTCCTCTCTGGCTTCCTGTGGCGGCCATGCTGCTTTGCAAAACAGCTTCGGGGAGTTGATGGGACTTTTCTGTGAAATGGGCATCCTTTGAGTGTCTCTGTCTTCCAAAAGGAAGCTTAGGGGAGTGTTCCTGCCAATCAAAGCAGTAGGAGAAGAACGACAAATGTACGTTTAATAACAAGCCTTATTTCCTACAACTTCATCTATTTCTTTTCTTTGTTTATTCATTTGCAGACTGAAAGGATCTACAGAATATAATGAAATATGTAGCTTGGAAAAGCTTTCCAAACAACTTCCACTCATCCTTACTGATGAGTCACAATCAGAATATGAGAAGATCAAAACTCCCACAGTGTCTGTTAGCACAACAGGTAAGAACGACCTGGGTACAGATATAACCATTGCCTAAGGCTTACTTCCTTAAAACCAAAAGATGTCGGCCAATGATGCTGTAGCCTAAAAAGTCACATGTATTTCCCAAACTTCAAATATATCTGAAAGTTGTCCATAAAGAAAGACTGAATCTAAAATTGGGATGGTACTGAGAGGGGGGGAAATTAAAGCATTTTTACAACTGGCCAATAATTGAAGAAGTAGGGATCTTGAAGGAAATTGTATTTAATTTACATTTGAGGGTATAAAGGAATGTGCTCTCATTCCTTATAATGCAAAGGAATAAAACTAGGGAGAGCTTATCAGTCTTGGAGCTGAATTCATCTATATTGTGCGACCCCGGAAGGAATTCTGCCCCATCCATCTCCTTCCCCTGGTACCAACTGATTGGCCCAAACCCTCCCCGGCCATTTGCATCCCTGCCCAAGATTCTTTGTGCCGAGGGCTTTAAAAAAATATAGTCGATTCCGGTGTAAGTTCTCCCTTTGCAGGTGAGAGGCAGGTTCTCCCTACAATAGGCCAGGTTGACCTGTGACCTTCTCCTAGGCAGGCAAGCGAGGAAGGAAGCCTTCACCGCAGGGGCCATTTTCAAACAGACGGCAAAGCAAAAGCACTGAGCAATTCATGATGGGCAAGATTAATTTTCAGTTGTAGAAATTAATTTTAGCATTTTTCCCTATTAAACTTTCCTACTGCCAGCTTTGGTCTTGGCCAAAAACCAGCGTAGGAATTCGATGGGAATACTACCCAGACATACAACAAAAGAGCAGAGGACTTTTCATGAAGCCTGTCCTGATTAGTGATATGGGAAAAAAATACGTCGCCGTCTTATGTTCTATGCCAGATTACATTCTGTTGTTGCAAAGAGTTTTGAGGCCAAAGTCGTGGCTTCATAGGTGTCAGAGTGACCCCTTCAGCCACGGCCCCAAAGCAGGCGAGACAAACTGCTCAGAAAATCTTGAAGGACACTTTCTGCAAAGACAGAGAAACAGTGTCCCCCCCCCCCCCCAAGAATTCTCCTCTCTCCTCCCCCTCTCACCATCCCCGTCTGTTCAGAGTCTCCTCCCAGTTCAGCATCCCCGGAAAGGCTCCTGGTTTTACTTCCCTGCTTCCTTCGTCTTTGCCACGCCTGATTTTATAGCCCCCAGTCACCCCCCACACACACACCCAGGTGCCTTCGGTCCAAGCCAAAGGGGCCTCCTTTCCTGGTGGGGAGGGTGATCGGTTGGCGCCCCGGATCATTTTGCTCAGCTTTCCCTGCTGTATTGCACCCTTTTTCAAGGGCGGCCACCGTATACAATATTTCACGCATAAATGTGCTATGCATGAAATTGGAAGTTCCTTCTAATTAAAAACTAGTATTATGAAGTGTTTTGGAGTAAATTCACTGAGAAAAGGGTGAGCTCTTAGGTCCTGTGCCATCTGGGTGTCTCTGGGCCAGGTCCACACAAGGTGTTGCTGGGGACACAGTGGACGACTCCCAGGGGGAAACCGACGGTCCTTCTCAGCCGATTTTGGTGCCCTCTCCTCTCTCCTTTCCGGGCTGAATCCCTCTTCCTCAGGAGGTCTGGCCCTTCCTGCTGGGACTTCCCCAGAAGGTGGTGCCAGAGGCCCACTGTTCCACTGTCCGGGTCATTGTGTCTCCTGTGCTCCATGACCCAGCCAGGGAGATCCTTCAGAGCTTGGAGCGGGAGGCCATGGTGGGCGCATCCTTGGCAAGGAGGCTGAGCTCTGCTGCTCCCTGCTGACCAACTCTGAGGGCACCGTCAAGGCCTTTAAATATCCCCATCCCCCGTCCCGTCCCGCCCCCCCCCCCCCCCGGTCTCAGTAAGGAGGGAGAATTGAGGGAGAGCAAGTCCAGTTAAATCAAGGCAAGCCTGAGGTCACTGTTCTTTGGGCCTGAGGTGAAGTTGGTTCTGGGTGGGGCTGCATTTGCCCAGGAAGACTCTGGGACTTGGGACTCTTCCTGGATCCCCTGCTGGCCCTGGGTTCGAAGGTCTCCCCTGCGCCTCTGCCTGTAGGTAAACTGGGCCCTGCAGCAGGGGGTCAAGTCCAAGGCGGGGCAGCCAGTGCCAAGGCCCCTGAGCGGAGCCAGGAGCAGCAGCGGCAGAAGGGCTGCTGCAGCCAAAGACCGGCATTGGGCCCCAGCACCCAGCCGCCCTCGTCCGAAGGGCTCAGGAGCTGCTCCTGTGTGGGAAAGCCTCTCTCCCCACAACGCCTCCCCGCTTAGGCCCTCAGGAGAGGCCAAGAGGCTCCGCCCGCCTCGTCTCACCCCACTCTCTCCACTCCAGGAGTGGGTGGGCTCCCTGTGGAGAAAGGTTCACCCCTACTTACCCAGAATTCATCGGTATTTTTAGGCAAGCTTTTAAATGCTGATTATTGCGATGATTTATTTAACTGCATTAATTTTGGGGGTGTTTTTTTAAAATATGCTGCATTTTTATTGTTGTAAGCTACCTTCAAAGTTGGAATTAACAGAAATCTGAGCTATTATTTTTTTAAATAATTTTTGAAATGCTTTTAAATCCATACATTAAGGGATATGTATATATTCTTAACCAGATTCCTTAAAGGGTGAAGGTGCTGGAAGAATCAAGTTTTAAGTCTCCCTCCTACACAAAAGTTCTCTGTTTTCTCCCAGTCTACTTTGCCTTCTGTAGTTAAGAGGAGATACAACTCGGAGACCAAAAACGAGAACGTCACCTTGGCAATCCTTTGAAAGTCAGAATAAAACGCAGAAACTGGAGGCCTACTGTATGTAAGCATCCCTATTCCCAGCCCATTTCCTGTAGCAAGAAAAGTCATTTCTTGTGAAACGTTCTCTGCAGCATCCAATAAAAATGTTTTATAAGTAACAATTACAGATTACTCTCTTGTTACAGCAATGCTATTGCTTTATGCACCAGATCCATCACCAACTTTTAATTAACCTGATTAAGGAAATAAAAACAGCCAGGAAATGGGAATGGCAGATGATTTCAATAGCGTATTCAATCCTTGTAAATGTGCTATATTATTGCAAGAAATATTTAAAACCACTGAAAAGTCTTAAAATGGCAGTGCTAATATTGTGACAGGAAAAATAAGGTATAAACAGGTTGATAAAATGAATGATATAAGTAAAGGAACAGCAGTTAGTAAGCACATATGTATAATTAATGACAGATAAAGAACAATACTGATTTAATTGGTTTAATAAACCAATTAACAAACAATGTCTGCTTAAAACAACAATATTTTGAATATAGGGAGAAACAATATAAGTTATTAATTTAGAATTAGCAAAATTACATCAGGATTTAATGCAGGTACTGCAGTTTTAGTAGGTGTACATCACCATATGAAACTAAACAAAAGCACCACTAAGTTGTGGGAGGAGGAGGAGGAGGAGGAGGAGGAGGAATCAAGTCAGTGTAGGCTCCTGGACCAGCGGTTTTCACTTTGGGCAGCCGCAGGATATGTGGACTGCAACTCCCAGAATTCCTTAGCCATGGTCACTGAAGGATTCTGGGAGCTGAAGTCCACGTACCTTCAAGTTGCTCAAGTTCAAAGCATTGATCTGGAACAATTTGTGGCATAATTAGGAATTTTAGCAAATAGACTTAATAATGCAACATCTATTTCACCCTTAGCCACAAATGTGAAGTAAACTTTCAGTTGAGAAATTAAATAAAAATAAAATACTAAAAATTATTTTTTTTTAAAAATGAGTACTTTGAAAAATGGGAAACTAGTCCAATAGGAAGAGGGAACATGGAACTAGCGGGAAGGATGAGGATCAGAATGAGTGGAACGTGGGCGGAAATGATAAATTGCAAAAATTAATAGATCAGCAATTATTGATTATTCCTAATAAAAACAAGTGTCACACAAAGGGAACCTACACAAGGTTGAAATGTGACAAGAGCCATTTGGGTTCACCTTTGTTTCTCTCGGCACCCCCGGGCTGAACTGAGCCCCCCCCCCCCCCCCCAAAGGCCATTCCCTTGAAGACCGCAGCTGCTGAGACCGGGGTGGGGCAAGAGCGGGAGAGGGGTCTGTGTGTGTGTGTGTGTGCCCCAACCAGGGCAACCTGAAGACTTGTGGACTTCAACTCCCAGAATTCCCCAGTCAGCATTCCTGTCCTGACTGGAGTTGAACCCAAAGCTAGCCTTTGCTTTTCCTCTTTCCATTACAAAACAACCATTAATTTGCCAGGCAGCTAAAAACATTTAAGTAGAACCAAGCCAACAACGTTCTGAAAATATTTTTATAATGATTTATAGATATTTGTCATTTTATTAAAGTTACTCAGAGTCACTTTTTGTGAAATAGGTGACCTATAAATGTAACTAACAAATAAAACCGTATAAAATAAAGACATATATTTTAATATTTGTTTTCCTGCAAGCATAGGTGCACCTTCACCTATCTCGATGACTCGTTTCATCTAGTCAATGTATTTTAAATTGTTTATATCTTCTAAAATTATAATTCATAGAAATTACGGTATAATCACTATTTAATAAATCTCGAACAAGCAACAAACACAAAATTCACATCTTTAGGAACCTTATTGCCAATTGCGTAATGTTTGATTTTTGAATACCTGGCATATTTCCTGTAACAATGATACAATTTCAACAAATATAATATTTTTATAATCCCTTGAAGAAGTGCCCAGAGTCCATAATTTGTATTCCAGTTCAGGGCTGGGCTTTTTCTGGGCATCGCCAGTTCATCTTATTAAACACTCCAGGGGTTCTAGCACCAAATTAAATATTAAAGGAGATAATAGAGATTTGCAATGCATCCCATGTTGCCTGGTGGCTTTTTTTGTTTGTTTGTTTATTTGTTTTGCCTTTATAAAACAGAACAAAGGAAAGAGAATAACAAAAGGAAAGAAAAAGGAAAGCCAGAGAAAGAAAACAATGCGGTAAAAAATATATGCATGGAGTGACTTCTTATGTATGAATATAATTTGGGTATAACAATTTCAATAAAGGATGACCGTATTTATAGTAACCGTAATCATCTATATGTAATCTACCTGTGGAACCGACTCAATTGTAAGTCGAAGTAACATCAGGTCTTCGATCCACTGAGGAAGAGCAGGGGCCTTTTTAGTTGCCTTTTTCCTGTGTTGAAGGGCCCAAGGAAGGGCCCCCGAGAACCCCTTCCTGTCACGCAGGATATCCAGGGTCGGTACGTAGTTCCAAAGAATGTAGATGTCAAAAATATTAAGTCTGATATCTCAGGAAAATTCATTTATGTAATAATTTTTCCCAAAATTTTAGGACATTGGCAGAAAAAACATGAAGTGTTCTTCTCATTGCATCTCCCACACGATTCCTTTTTAATCAGTGTGATAGAAATTACAAATAAACAAGCCCCTGGAAAAATAACAACAGACCAGTCATTTCACACCTGCACTCCAGCCGAGGTCTGGGGGGAAAGAGCCAAGTTTTAAGAGCCACTTAAGGATGTGTTTGCGTGACAGTGTAAAAACTAAAATGAAATTAAGTGCAGTGAAGGCCTCTGAGGAGCCTGGTGGTATCACCTACTTCTCTTAGCCAAGAAGATCTTGCTAGTTGGATCCAACAGTAGACTGGCCTTCACCAGCCAGGAGGTGGCACCTAGCAAACCTCAGTGCCCTGTCCCCTCCTTCGGGAAGTACAGGGTCAAACGTACTCCAGGCAGTCGCTCGGGATCTTGCTTTCATTCAGCTGGAAGGACTTGCTAAATCAGAGCCCAATTCCTAGCAAGTCCCAGCCACTTTATCTTGCCACCACACCTTATTCAGAATACACAGTTAAAGACGGAACACTTTGTGCAAAAAAACAAAAACAAGTTTGGGTGCAAAACTTCACAGACACATGAACGGAGGTTTTTATTATACAGAGAGCATGTCAATCACGAAGCAAATAACTTTTCCCGAAGAAAGAGGCCAAGCATCCAGGGGGCAATTAGACATTCAAAGGAGACAGGGCATCGTCATTGTTGGGTCACGACATGGTTCCTGTTACAGAATCCGTAGCATAAAATTATAAATAGAAACCTGCAAAGGCCATCCGGGCCCCTGCGCCCACGCCGGGTTCTCCCTCTGGCTGAGCTAAGTGAGAAAGAGATTCTACAAGGCCAAACTAAGTAGACTAATAACAGTACAACTCAGGTTTTCGGAGGGGAAAAGAAAAATTGGCTTAAAAAAAAAGAATTTCTGGAGAAAGAGAGCGGGGAGAGTTATGAAAGTTTAAGCACCATTTTAAAAATCTCTTGATCTCTCTCTTAATTATGTTTTGTGGGGTTCTTCTAGTTCAAAACTATTTATGTATACATAATATATACATATTTTAATACCTAGTAATTCTAGAATATCAGATTAAATTGGGGATCAATGGGAAATTAAACTGAAAAGGTTTACGTGCAATTGAGTTATGTTCTAATACAATAATGTAAACTTATGTATGTTCAATTTGCAGGCTGTGCTTCCTTATGAGAAATGAGTATAAAATTGCAGATTACTGAAGAAAAGTTAACCCCAAGTTGTGAAAAATGCTCCAGAAACAGTAGCTCCCGAAGTCGACCCCAGGCACTTCATTCATGACTCCTATGGACCATGCAGGGGAATAAGAAACAAGCGGATGGACAGAGTGACTCCTCCAGCATTGGAAGCCTGCTGGACGACACCGACAGAGAAGTGTGCAGCCTCACTGACCGAGCTTTCAAAAGTCTGTGCGTGGCTGAGCTCCAAACACCTTACACCGAGGCAGATCCTGTAGGGCCACCCAACGCCTCCCATCAGTTCTCTAGCAAATTCTTTCACGGCCCCTGGGATTATGCCCTCAAGAGAAACACCGACTTCCACAAGCAACTCTCAAAAACGGAGCATGCAACATTCCTACTTTCCAAAGTTTCTAACAACTCCAAAACTCACGAGGATGAAAAGTATTCTATAGTCAACCCAAGCATAGGAAGAAAGCTGGATTTGCCATTGTCCAATCTGCACAACTGTACACATATCTCAAAAGTGTCTTCTTTGATAAAGACCTTTGATAAGGTTGACAATCAGGTCTCCCTACTGATAGCCAGGCAGCCGGTAAACAATAGTTTGACAGAATGTCCATTAATATGTGGAGACGATATGGCCTTTTGGGGTGACAAAAGAATCTTAAACCTCCAAAAGGGGATCTCTGAACTTCCCGACCCGTGTCCAAGCAAAGCAAATCCAAGCGATAAACGCAAAGAACATAGCAAAATGGATCCCCTGGTCTATCGAAGCTTTCCTGCCTCTCAGCCTCCTCAGGCAAAGGTTTCAAATACACCCAAGTTCAGCATCTGGAACAAGATGGTGAAAACCAGAAGTGGGAAAGCGAAAGAAGTTGCCAGAAAAAGTAGCTTTCTCCACAGTGAAAACAGCGCTTTTGAGTCATGGAATGCACACCATAGACGAATAATTGAAACGGGAGGGACGATGCTCACGGAGGGCAGCCTCGGATACTTTGAGGAAACACCTTTCTTTAAGGTGAAGCCTTGCGTTTCTGAGCCGAAAGCAGTAGGTGCCTTCGTGCTAGAAGAAAGCTCCTCCGATGACCCTTTGCCAAAGCCTCTCTCCAAAGCCTCCCTCGCTTCAGTGCCCCTGGCAGAGGTATACCTTCCTTCCCCGGCTGATGCAAAAACTACGGTTGCCCAACAGCGGTTACCCCAGGTCCTTGCACCTGTGTACGAGAGTCCTTCTCCAACCTCCCCGACATCTAGCATGCTTTTCCCACCAAGAGTGTCCCCCTCTGTTCCAGTGTCCAAGGCGCCAATCCCCCCATCACCTTTTCCTCTGCTCTCTTTCCCTCCGGAAGCAGCCGTCCACCGCACAGATGCGCAGGGAATTCTGGGGCCACCCATTGCTGAACTGGCAGAGAAAACCACCAAGCCAGAATTTGCACTTAGGGTAGGAAATGGTGGCCCACCACCCTGGAGGAAACAAAAGACTACTCTTAGTAGAGTGAAACTGGCAGAAGTCAGGGCAGCCAAAGTGTTAGAAATAAAAGATGCACCTGGGGTCACCCCTTTGGCCGAAACAGCTGCGGCTGAGTCACGAGTGATTTTGTCTGATCCTTCCTTTAGCATGTCAGCCCTGCTGACTCCGGTCCCACCCCTGAAGCCTAAGAATGAAGGGCCATTGGGAAACCGGCTACTGGTGGTGACTCCATTCATACTGGAAGCTGGAGCAACCAAAGAACCCGAGGAGAGGGCCTTTTATTCTCAGAATGATTACAAGTCTAAAGCGCCCCGTTTACTGTTTAACTTGAAAGACATTCGGAAACGTGTGAAAAGCACTTACAGCCCCTCCCCTCTCCTGAGAGCCCTGGAAGACAAAAACAAGGTGAAAGAGCAGGTCCAACTGAACGCAACTGTTATGGAAACCAGTGCATTGGATGATAGCCATAAAAAAATACTTGGCGGTACTGATAAAGTTAATATATTTGAACAAATGGGCTACATTCAGGAAAAGGACAATTTCACCAGTATGAATGAGAATTTTATCAGCGATGAAGTACTGTTGAGCTTGTCTAAGTCGAGGGCAGGTATTTTAAAGTATCAAAGTAAGAACCATTTGCAGCAAAGTGATTCTGTATACGCAGAGGACGTGGAGATGATTCCTGTGCATGAACACAATACAACTCAACCTGCTGCTTCATCCAAACCTCACCTGACAGATGTGGCAGCCGTACACCAAGAGGACGTGCAGGAACCTAAATATAAAAGAGTCACTTTGGGTCAAGATGCCAATGAAGCTTCTAAAAATCTATTTCATCCAGCCGAAGAAAACACAAGCAACCCTGAAACTCAGCCCAGCTCCGCAGCTGGAAATGACCCCCAGGACAAAAGAAGCCCCAGGTCTACTGAGCAACCTGTGGTGGCCACGGCCGAGCAACCGTTTCAGGGGACGCCCCGTTCTCTAATGCAGCTTTTCCAGAAAGCCTGTCTCCAGGAGAGCCAGAGGAGGAAAAATGACGTGGACGGAAGAGAAGAGCAAAGCAGCAAAGAGGAAGCCAAGGAAAAAGATTCGCATGACCACCTTCTTAGCAACGGTGAGTCTGCTGTGGATGAAACCGGCCAGGAGAAGAACGAAAAGGAGGAACTCCTGCAAGAGGAGAAGGAAAACGGCAGCTGGAAAAGCACAGACAGTGAAGCTGGAAGCAAGCCAGGAGAGCCCCTGACCCCGACTACATCGAGTGTGTTGAGGCCCACTCTGTTCACCATAAAGGACAACACCTTTAAGTCGCCCCCGGTGACTAAGGCGATCAAGCTGCCTCTGCTCAGGTCCTTGTCCTGTGAAGAAGCCACTCCAAACGCCCAGGAGAACCCCAAGAATGCCGAGGAGGATGGGTTGGGGTCTCTCCAAGGGAGCAGGGGCTCTCAAGAGGCCAGCAAGAGTCGTCCAACAGCAAATCACAGCTTTAGTGAAGGAATGGATAATTTTCCTAGGGTGGCAGATTCTGAGGAAATGGATTGTTTATCAGTGTTTTCAGAGGGAGAATTAAAAAGCCCCGAGAAATTATCTATTTCCAAAGAGAAGGTCAGAATTAGGCCGCTGAGGTCCAGTTCTGCCATTCAGCCAAATCTAGACTTGGAAAGGGAGGAAAGGTCCCCTGTAAGAGAAAGGATACATTATAGGAAGAACCGTGTCTTCACCAGATCAAGAGGAGGCCCTTGCGTTAAAAAAATAACAAGTCAAGAGGGAAAGTCCCCCATTGTAGCAGAGAACCACGCTTCTTCTCCTGTTTCCAGGGATGCCTTTGGATATCCACCATCTCTGTTGAGTGACTCAGTAGGTTCTGCCCTGCAAAGTCCCTGGTCAGATACTGTGATGCCACCAGCTTCCATGGGTCCATTGCCAGATACAACTGCAAATGTCAACATATCGCAGACTGAAAAAGCAGCAAATTGTCCACTATACAAAGCCATAGGAAGTCTGGACAAGCCTTCCAAAACACCCCAACTTGACCCAGAACAAACGAGTCAGCTCCCTGGAGATGCTGAAAGTCCTTTGGGGACAAATGAAAGACTCCAGCTGGTAAGTCAAATGGGAAGGACAACAGCCAAACCCCCAACGGTGCCACCCAAGACGGAAAAGGCATTACGGAGGGCAAAAAAGCTGGCAAGTAGGAGGAAAAAGGTGGAAGCGCAACAGAAAAAGCTTCAGGATGAAACTCTAGCCCAGAATGAAGATGCTCCATCCCTGACCCCAGTCCAATCTCTGCAGTCTCTTGTCTGCCCTGGTTCTCCCTTGACTGCCCCAAAATGTGATCTGATAAAGCACCAAGCTCCGCTCTCCGTAAGTCCCATGGCCTCTTTGCCTGCCACTCAGCGGAAGCTGCTCCAGGATCCAGATTCAGGGGAGTTCTTCATTGTAGACTTACCTCTTCAGTTAAAGACGTTTTATGACCCAGAAAGTGGTAGACATATCCAAGTGTCAGTTCCTTCCTCCAAAAGGGACTCGTCTCAAACACCCACTTCAGAGATGTCCTTTTCCCCTCGTGCCTGGGCTCCCAGCTCTCTCCCGCCCAGAGTGGCGTCTGTCCCGACCCTCCCGTCCTCCGCTCGGCTTTCTGAAAGGTTCACGAAGGCCCCAGGGTCGCTTTCAGATGAGCATCCAGGGGCCGCCTGCCTGGGATCTTTTGACGGTCCGCCCTGCCCAGACTCAGCTCTGCTTGATATTCACAGGCCAAAGGTGGATGGGTCCCACTCAAACTTTGAAAGGGAGATGAGCGCCTCTGCCACTATGGAGAATGCTTCGACGGGTTCGGCCGAAGAGTTTGCGGTTGAAGGCGTATTGTGAGAGCCTTTGGGGTTTGCTATTGTTTTAGAAGAATTACTCTGCATACCTGAAAGCCCAAAAGGTTTTCCACTTGCACAGCAATTATAACAAAATAATATCACTTCTCGGCCTTCTTGCTAAGATCAACTGTAGAATAAGAAAACGTAGTAATGCGAATTCACTTTTTTGTTTACTCTGAACAATTCTAATCTATTAATGACCTTTCTGTACATTTGATGTACAACACAGAAATACTTCAACTTGACTGCCTAAGGGTTGGGTTGGAGCAACCTGAATTCATACCTCACGACTCAGTTATTCATGATCAAAAACATAATTCTGAGTTCAGACATCAGGTTTTGTATGATTTGAAGAGAAATTGGAGTATAACATCAGGTTTTGAAACTGTAATTGAATTATATTTGGTTAATATATTTGAAGTGAAATATGTCCACATTTCACATTTCTGTTTTCCATTGCTTATTATGTTGGCAACACAGTGGTGAAGAAAAACTAGCATGTTTTTTTTTAAATGTGTACATTTGCAAAACTACTAAAAAAAAAGAAAGAAAGGCCAGGCCAGGCAAGGCCTGGATCTAGCTACCTTCTGTTGCCCTCACTCTGAGTGGCCAGGGATCAGCCATCCAGGAGGGCCCTAGCTGGTCAGCCTCTGCTGGTGAAGCTGGACATGAAGGAAGGGGAGCAGAGGGGGGGGGCTACAGGGAGCCGTGGGGGCCCCTCACTAGCCTTCTGGTGGCCATTGACAAAAATCACTGTGAGGTTTCTGGCGGTTTTAAGATAGGAAATTCACAGCTTGTATTCTATCACCTTAAAATAGACTTTATGCCAATAAAACCCACAAATCGTACTATGTCACTTTAATATAGACTTCATGGAAACTCACATACATATGGGCATGGGAAAATTCTAGAACTGCCCATTTTATATCCCTGTCTTGTGAACTGGACCTTAAGCTTTTTCTCCAAAGAATCCCCTTCTTCCCCAAATCTCTAAAGATTGAGGACCCATTCGTTTTCTGCCAGATGGAAAGAAGACGGGAGGATATGGATCTCTTCCCTCCTCCTTGTTTAACTTCTTTCTATAGTCAACCAGCTTAAATTTCCCCCAAAGTTGGAGGTAAGATAGCAGACAGGACTGGAGGGCTGAACCTCCCCTAGAACTTCTACCCCATCCCTCCGTTTGCTCTCCTTCCTTTACCCGGACCAGGAAACCCCCTCCTGCAGTTGGGCTGCAATGTCCCCTTTATGGGTGGGTGGGGAGTGGGCGGAGGGGGGCAGCTCACGACGCTGAGCTCCGCATTATAAGGATTCAGAGCGTCCATTAATCGCTGGCCGCATTTCTGGGATGTTTTGCCTTCAAACAACAGAAATGCTGGGTTGAAACAAATAGCCGCTTTTCTGGTGTTGGCTGTCACAGTGAAAGTCCCATTTGTAACTATGCAAGCATTTATTTCCTGTAGGAGATTCCTCGGGTAGAGAAATCAAGATATCCCCCAATATTATGCCAGTTTACTTATATGCCTGATTGAAATAGTTAGCCTT
Organism: Pseudonaja textilis; assembly: GCF_900518735.1. Next base: position 1,047,751 of record NW_020769446.1, on the reverse strand, counting down.
CTCCAAAGTGGTTTCTCGGACAGAAATAGGCTTGAATCTTATCAGCCGCCTGCTGTCGTTCAAGAGCTTGGGAGTCAGGGAGGATCAACGCTACAAAAGCGGCTGTTTTCCTTCTGTTGTTTGGAAGAAGAACATCCTGTTGGTCCCCAGCGAAGCAAAGCTCTAGATCATTCTTTTGAATCTCTCTTACCTGTTAAAAAGCATTAAGTTGTGAGAGCTCCGTGTGTGCACCTGGGTCTTATTTTAAGCCGTGTTTTCAGTCACCACCATGCAAAGTTTTAGGAGGGAGGAAGGGCAAAAGGGCACAGCTGGTCTCAAAAAGGCATCGGAGCCTCCGATGGGAGAAAGGGGAGCCTGCAGACAGGTCAGCCGGGACTTCTCACGCACGGAGCCGTGTTGCATTCAGTCGTCCGCCTTTTTTCTCCGCTAATCTTGCCTGGTGAGAAACTCTGGGATTTCAAAAGCTTGCAAATTTGATACACTTCAATAAGCCAAATAAAAGTATTGCCTCCATGGAATTTGGATTTTTATTTCTCAGGCCCAATATGGCTACTACTTTTTAAAAATATTATTAAAGCATATTTTATTTTTAAGAGTTTTATCACGGAAATAGGGCAAAATAGACTTTAAACTGAAGGTGCAGAACTGATGCAGGTAATATTCAGGCTGCATCTGGCTGCGGCAGAAGAAGATGGAGACGGTGACCCCATAAGGCAGGATGGGGCGTTCCCACCTCCGCTGCCACCACTATCACTGCGTTTAATTTGTTGGTCTTCCTGAAGAAGCCAGGGGTGTGGGTAAAGGTTTCCCCTGTCCGATTGTGTCAGCTCCAGGGCTCATTTCCATTTTTTCATTGAGGGAACAAGTGTTAGCGAAAGACCATTTCCATGGTCACGTGATCAGCTCTATGCCAAAGGCCGGTGGAACACGGTTACCTTCCCACTGAAGTGGTACCTATTTATCTACTCACGTTTGCATGCTTTCACATTATCTCCCATTATCTGAGTGAAGACAAGTCGGTGCAGAGATTAAGGCTAGAAACCAGCAGAGTGGTGGCTTGAGGGGAAAAACCTGCCCCTCTGTCTACCAGTCTCGGCATGCAGTGCCCTATAGCCCATTCTGAGTGGGGGGCGGTTTGAAACCATTTATGTCTAGATTGTAAGGTAAGATCTGTAAGATCTCTTCTCAGCCCTCCTTCTGACCTGTGCAATAAAATATATAGGTCTTCTATGGAAGGCAGGCTTTCCTTTAAATTTGATTTCATTTAAAATTATTAAAAATAATTTTAGTAAATTAGCATATCCTTTGTCAAACCTAGCTAAAAAGCAGTTCAGATAAAGCTATATGATTGCCAATATACATTTGAAATCTTGAAAAAATGTTCCAGTTTTAAATACGTTCCCAAATCTGGGAATATCTTCTCCTTTTGAAACAATCAGGATTAGGAATAACTTTAGGTCCAGGGTAGTCTAGTAACCGAGTTTCAACCTGTTTCAAACCCATTTTAGTTATTTAATAAAAGTCAGTTTGTTCCAAGTTAGCCAGCGTCTGTGCTATTCTGTACCTTCCCCATATTCCATCTGGTGGTTACGTTATGCTAGAGACGTAAAGAATGTCTGAACTCACCAAGGTGTGTAGCAGAACAAATTGAAGGCAGGGAAACACAGCAAGGTGAACGGGTGGGAGTCTACCGGTTCGGACCGGTCTATACAACCGGTTGTTGGATTCTGCGCAGTTCGGAGACCCAGCGAATCGTGGCCCCGGCTGGCCCCTCCCCTCCCCGCCCAGTCAGTCCTTATTGCACATGCGCAGCATCACGCGCATGCCTGACACTGCTGGCTGCATTCTCCCCTGCCCAGTCACTCCTGGAGGTTTTTCCTCCCTCCCGGCCATCGGCTGTTCCTGTGATCAGCTGTGCCGGGATCCGCCCCCATTGCTGTTCTACTCCTTCGCCCAGGAGGCTTCCCCGAGGCCCAGGAGGCAAAAAAAAAAAAAAAAAAGGAGTGCGGGCGGGTGCCTGCAAAAAAAGCCACACCCACCCAGTCACATGGCCACACCCACCTAGCCACGCCCACCTAGCCACGCCCACAGAGCCAGTAGTGAAAATATTTGCATCCCATCCCTGGATAGTGCCATTGATAAATCCTTATTATAATCTGAAATTATAATTTAATGTTATACATAAAATAAACTAAATTTACACAGCGCATTAACCCAAAATCTGATTTGCTTAATTTAGTGGGATCTCTGAAACAGGGAAGTTATGGCTTAGCGTCCAGCCAATTGCGATTTGTTCTTTAAACCACGGTTAGCCAAGCTGAGCATGGTGTGAACTGTGCCCTGATGTGGCGTCTCTTCTGGAGGGCAGAGCGGTGGGCGGATGGCCTGTGGGGGCTGCTGCCTGCTGTCTTTATCTGCAGCCTTACAGGCAGGACCCCCATCGATCCTTGGGCTACAGCCGCATTTAAGAGAGGAAATCTCTGGTGGGAAGAAGAATGCTGAAATTTAATAAAGAATAATTCACAGGCAGAAGGAATAACGGGGAAACTAGTTCAGATGACGAAGCAAATCTAACTTAATTAGAAAAGAAAGTTAGGCGTATGGAACCAACCATTAAATCTGTGAATTCCCATCTGTACCTGTTGGGAGCACAGGGTCAAACTGCACGTTGCATGACAGGCTGCCGACTGGAGCCCTCTGGGTGAGGCCTTTGCTCTCTTGCTGCGAGTTCAAGGTCTTGCTCCATCTTCAAGGTGGAGGTGAAAAGCCCCTCCTGTTGGCAAGCCTGCCCCCCCCCCCCCACCAGGTCTATTATCCAGCTGCAGGTTGAACATTTAAGTCCTGAGAGCTTCTGACTTCAGGCATTGATTGTATCTAATTCCAGCACCAGCCCAGACTAAGTACAGTCATAATACGACTCAAACACTTTTTGAATCCTGGACTTATTAATTTATTAATGAGAAGGAGAAAAGAGAGAGAGAGAGAGAGAGAGAGAGAGAACACTCAGATCATGAAATCAGAAGAAATAAATAAATAGAATTGAGTGCATCATTTGCATATTAAATAAGTCAAATTCCCGTGTCTGATGCTGACAAGCCAAGAGGATTGCGATAGCCGAAACCTTGACCCCAAAGGGTTCCTGTACTGCAATCTCACGTCTTCCTATTCATGAATTAGTCCTCTTTCTTCTTCAGAAAGCTGAAGCCGGTCGCCGGGAAGACTTTTTGCCAGAAGACGGTTGTTGGGGATGATTGGGCGTGGTCTTAGGCCTTCAGTACAGGTGCAGAGGTTTGGGTATCTCTGCCCCAAAGTACCTGAAAGGCAACTGTTTTTAGCTAGGACCAACCTGATGGCAATTCAACTGATTCCTGTTTTTTGTAATTGTCACACCCCCACAAACATGCAAACATACAAACACGGCTTAGCTTGGTCACAGACCAGATTTCTTCAGTTAATGTTTCTAGGATCCCACAGAGGAAAGATGGAAAATAAATCACTGACGGGGATCTTGGAGAATCGGGGTCAATGATAGCAAACAGCCCAAGACTGGGGGAATCAATTCGAAGCAGGAAATCCACTCAGGCAGAGGGAAGATTTTCCAGCTCGCCTTCTTAGATTAATAGGTTGTCAGAACACGGAAACTCAAATATGCCTTGTATCCATTTGCCCTCAGTATGTCTCCTCTCTTTGCAAAACCTCTCCTTCACAGGCACGCTGCCAAGTTCTGCACGAGGCCCGTCAGTTACGTGGTCTCGGTCAGTGGTGTCTTTAGGATATTACATTGGAGCAGCTCTGAAGGACTGTGGCAGACAGCTGTGTCTATGCACGTGCAAGCAATCTCTCTCTCTCTCTCTCTCTCTCACACACACACACCCCTACCTATATGAAATCATCCAGGCCAAGGAGAAACGGAGAGAAAAACAGACTTACAAATAATAGAGGATTGTCTTTGGAGTCCTTTTTTTCCCCAGAATGTCCTTTTTTTATTAAAGCAACAGAAAATCCATCATGCGGAGTATTTCCTATTATTATACAGCGAATCTGCCAGGCAGCTTCTCCAGCTACTCTAGGCAGACTTTGTGATGGCCTCCAGTTTTGCACAGTCACTAGAGTGTCGCACCATGAATTATTAAATCAGTGCTTCGTGGTAATACATAATTTCTTATCAATTATTCATGCTAATGTGTGTGTAGTTTACTTAATTGTGTTATTGACGATCAAAAGTAATTTCCTGAAAATCCTCAAGGACAGAAAATTTAATCAGCATAACTACTTTTCAGATGCAATGCTGTTAAGTGTTCTTAATTTGCTCAACAGTTCACTTATTTATGTACCTTTCTGGTGGAAAAATGAGTTTAATCAAACCATTAGAATGAAAAGATAGTATATGTAATGGGCAAATTCACCTGAGTGATCAGTAATTATGTTGCAATGGAAGTGAAATTGCTTCTATTTGGCAAAGCCTTTTGATGGCAGAACTTTTGGGAAGAAAGAGGATAAAAACCAAGCATCTCGCGGTGATGATGGGATGATGGTGGAAAGAGGCCGCGTTCCTGTTCTTCCCGCACGGTTCACGCAGCTTCGTTGTCAGGAAGAGCTGCTCTTTCGTCGCTCTTCAGATAAATGCACCATGATGGCTGGAGGTGAAGAGGAGCCGGACGCCTGGATGCAGGCTAATGCAGGGAGCGGGTGAGAAGCTGTGTTTTCTGCCTCTTCTCTTTGGGGAATCAGAGAGACGAACAGAAAGGTCCGTCTGTATCAAGTGCACCGAGGAAAAATAACCCTTTTGTGGTTTGGGGATGGGGGAGGGGGGAGATAGGTGGCCCCATCCTCTGGAAAAAGACAGCACTGCAGGGTTGTTGGCCATCGTTCTAAAGGAGACAGCTCAGAATGGCGCTTCTGCTTTTGGGCCAGAGAAATGCTCTATGCACACGGTCAGTACATATTTGGTGCATGGGTTGGTACATATTCGGCCCTCTTCGGGTCACCAAGCTATTTGAGGAATACAGGTATCCTGTCAGTTGGTAAAACATCTCCATTATTTATAGAGTCTCTTCATCTCTGGTTTATCTATTCAGGGCTACAATGCATTCCACACGTGAAAGATGCCCCCAATAAGACACACTTCTGCTTCTTGTAAACGGCCACAGGGATTAGAAGGGTGCTAACTGTACTTGCGACGGAGAGCTGAGAGGCGAAGCCACCATAAGGGTTGCACTCTGTACACGTTGTACTCTGACAATAAAGGTAGCAATCAAATGAGGGCGACGTTGCCAGGGCAGAAGAAGAGAAGGCAGCCTTCGCATCAATGGACAATTCCTACAAAGAAGGTGTGTGTGTGTGTGTGTGTGTGTGTGTGTGTGTGTGTGTGTAAGCACAACTGGTTTCAGAAGACACCCAGAGAGGAATTAGGACAAGGCAGGAACTGGATCTGGAAAAACTGCTGTACCGCCACAGTGTCTAATCAGTCACTATCGTAATTCCTTCCACCTTTGGTTGGAAGTGATCGTTCCGGTGGCTTTTCTTCCTCCGGCTTGGAAGACAAGGAGGGGGATGTTCTCTTACGCCTCTCGATGTGATCCGGAGGCAGGTCTAGAGATGTTAGTGTGACATTTACCGTTTGCTGCAGCAAGAGTCAGACTGAATTGGAAAAGGGATTCTTGACATGGGAAGCGCACAAAGGGGACAAAGCAATCCCTCCTCATCAAAGGTGGGATCTGAGAACCAACTCATTGGCAAAACACTTTTGGTTGTAATCCTATAGACGTTTATCTGGAAGGAAACTCCACCGAATTCAGTGAAACTTATTTCTGGAAATGCATCTACAGAATTGTACTGCCAATGATCCAAAATTAGATATAATTTACATTCTGGCCTAAGCTGTTTGTTTTTCTAAGTGTGCAAACTTAAAAAAGGCCCCTCTACTCATGAAACCTTTCAAAAAGATTACACCATAAATGTGAGGGCTGGGGTCATTACCCAAACGCTCATTGGCCGGACACTTCCTAGATGCCACCGCTGATGCCCTGGTGGTTCTAATGGAAGCATCTCTCATCCCTCTCATGCAGACTCGGTGCGGTCCCTCCCTCCTGGGCACAGACAGTAATTCAGTATCATCGGTACAATAAGGCTGAGCCTATTAGCAGGTACGTGACCACTGCCCAAGTGCCCGAGTCAATCAGCACCTCCAGGCCTCCTGAACCAGGCTTAGCATGGTCTCATCACCTCAGGTTCTGCCATCGGAGATGCCAGCAGGTTTCTATGCAGTTTTTCTTAAGGAAGGAAGGGGCGCTATGTGTACAGGAGGCGTTGGGAGGCGTCCTTCCATTTTCCACCACAGGGAAGGTCCCCTCATCAAAATCCTCTTTCAACTGAGTTGCTAATGGCAGAAGATTGGCCGAGAGCAATAAGGAGCCTGAGGGAAGGGAAGCAGAGAGGGCCAAAACAAGTGTGAGCGCCTGCATCTTGCTAACTTGCAGCAACGGAGTCTTCTCCCAGGTACAGAACAGCCCAAGGAGTTGGACTTCAGTTTGGTTCTGGAGGGCGTGAGGGGTCCCCGTGGAGTGGAACGCGGGCTCTCAAACGCTCTCCTCGCTCTCCTTGTGCTCCATGGTCACGGGGGGCTTGTTGTCCAAGGCATTCTCGGAGGCCGACTTCGCCCCAGAGGCTGGGCTAGGGCTGCCGGGGGCCAGAAGGTTGGCGGACTGCAGGAGGGCTTCTGAGTGCTCCCGTGCCTTCATGCGCAGGGCTGCCACGCTAGCCGTGCGGTTGCTCTGACAGCCGTACGTGGGGAGGAAGGAGAGGCCCATGTGGTCAGGGACGCAGCAGGAGCACAGAGGGCTACCTGGGGGAGAGAAAAAGGTGAACAGACAAAGCCACCGAAGGACCACATGCCAGAGAGAGCCAGAGCGGACTCCACCCGCAGCACTCGTCTCAGCCCTACGAGCCAGAAAGCAGCAGCAGCACAACCCGGCCCAGTTCGGAGGCCCTTTCAGATAGAGGAGCCCCCGTCCAACAGAAACCGTGGCTCCAGTCCAGTGGGAGATCCTTGCAAAGCAGGGCCAGGATCCCCAGCTGCCACGGACACTTTGGGCCGTTTCCCTGAGACCACGGACTGTCCGGCAGGAGCCGTAAGGTCTGCATTACAGCGGCCCTGGGAATTTGCTCCTTTGCCCCCGTGGCCCAGGTACGGTCATCAGGCAACACCGGGCAGGAGGACATCCACTCGGACCTTATTACCCAAACTAAGGAAGGCCTTACTGGCCACGCAATCTGGCTCAACCGGGAGTTTTCCCCCTTTGTGCTGGATGCAGGAATCTGGAAGTCCACTTGCTCACCGGCTACAGATTGAGACAAGGGAAACAAGGGGCTAACCTGTCCAGAAGCAGCTGGGAAATGTTAAAAGGGGGGAAATGTTAATTTAAAATCAAAAACAACCAGTGTTCATAATAAACCTTTCATTCCTGAGTCCAAGATCTCTCCACTGAATTTCATTAGGACAGAAGTAAATAGTAAGAAGTAAGCAAGCCAATGTCTCACCGTAAGGAGAAATGTCTGAATGGTGAGAGCAGTCGACCAGGGGAAGAGCTTGCCTCCAGAGGTTCACGGGTGCTCCCAGGGGTAGGATTCAACCGGTGTTACCACTGGTTCGGTGACTATGTTTTGCGTGCACAGGTGCACTTCACGTGCGTGTAAAAGGCCTTAAGCTGTGCCACCAGGACAGCTGGAAAGTGCAGCGTGAGGATGCACAGCATTTGAAAAGCCTCTTTTTCCCTGCTTTTTCAACCTCAGCTCTGCCGTACAAAGTAGCTGAAGTTGAAAAAACAGGAAATAAAGGACAGGTAAGAGCCTTGGGGGGCGGGGGGGGGGGCAAACACCAGCAAACACAGAACCGGTTTGGTGTCCGCTGGTCTTCAGAGCTACCAGTTCTACAGAGCCGGGCAGAACCTGTAGCATCCCACCCCCCCGGGTGCCCCATCACTGGAGGCTTTCAAACAGAGACTGGGCAGCTCCTGCTCAAGCAGAGGGTGGACTAGAAGACCTCCTAGGGCCCTTCCAACTCTGTTATTCTATGTTCTATGTTCTGAGTTGCTGCTTCAGCCCCCCAACTCTCCAGTTTCTACAGGGGTAGCAAAAGGGCAGGAAGGGGAGTGACTTGCACGAGATCCCTAGATCTCTAGGGATCTGCCACCATGGATCACTAGGGCCCTGGTGGTGCAGTGGTTAGAGTGCAGAACTGCAGGCTACTTCTGCTGATCACCCGCTGCCAGCAGTTGGGCCGTTCGGGTCTCCCCAGACCCCAGGTTGGTTCCGCCTCCTGTCCTCCCGAGGTGGGGGGGGGGGCAAGAGCCTGACTCTGTAGACCACTTGGAGAGGGCTGGAAACCAGGGTGAAGCAGCCTATAAGTCTAAGTGCTATTGCTGTTGCTACCCCCCCCCCCCCCCCCCCCCAGTGCAGAGGGCCAGAGGGAGAGGATGGCAGCCCAAATGTTCATTTAACGTTTCGTTTGCTCTCTGAATAGAGGAACCGGTGAATTATGCCTCCGACTGGCCTAATGCATGTATTTTACTTTAAAACAACTCACATAAATAAACCATTGGAAAAGGGAGGGCTGACATTTCTATCCCCTGGGGAAGCATTACCACCAGGCACCAACCACATGAAGATGGTAAATGAATATATATATATTTCATTTACCATATACACGGTACCTATAAACACCGGCGTCCCCTGAGGTACGAGGGGCTGTCCTGAAGGCTTCGTGGAAGCATCAGCACGTGGTGAGCTGTGGTGTCTCTTCTAGCAATAACTTCTTCGCTTTGATGTAGACCTGAGGATCCCTTGATAGACATTTGTACCCATTACGGTGGAGCCCATAAATCTTGCCGGGTGAATTTAAAGCCCCTTTGTGGAGGGGGAGGGGGGGCACATGAGTTTTAAGGAGGCCTCAGAAAAACATTTCCAGAGTCCCCGAGAGAACAACCCCCAAGACGGGGAGTCTCGTCTGTCGCGGACTCTGAGGGACACAAAAGCTTTTGTTCTCTGGAGAAGAGCAGCAGCTCAGACTCCCCCCCCCCCCGCCCCCCCCGGGGGGGGGCTCCACGAAGGGAAGGCCAACACGGGATGTGGCCAATTTCATGGCCAGAGGCCCCTCGGCCTTCAGCCCCCATCTCCCTTTCGGCACTGACCGAGGGGGCCCTTCGGCTGGGGAACAAAGTCAACCTCCAACCTTGGGAAAGGGTCTCAAGCCAAAGACTTTGGCCTGGTCCCTCGCTCAGATTAGGCCCCGGATGAGATTAAGTCGCCCAAAGCACAGGCAACTTCTCCTGCAGCTTCACTGAGGGGTGCCGAAAGACCTCCTTCCACAACTTCCGGTCTCGGAAGGGCTGATCCTGGAGCTTTTCAGGGTCTCTTTTCCTGTCCCTCAGGTGCCCCCTGAGTCCCTGTCAGCAGACTCGTCTTGGCTAAATCAAAGGTGAAGCCATTTGTATCGGAGCTCCTGCAGCTGAGCACTAAATCCAGGGGGAGAAGAACTCTATGGCCCCCTCCCTCCCTCCCTCCCTCCCTCTCTCTGCTGGGGTGCTTTACGGATCGTTTAGGGTGGGGGTGAATGTCCAGTTTTCTGGGTGTGGCGTCAAGGTATGCGCCGGGAGGGGGGGCATGGCTGCCCTCCCTCTTGCTTTGAAGGAAGGGGGAACGTGGCCTTTGGTGCAGCCCAGGGAGGCCCAGGAATTCAAAAGTCAAGACGGTGGTCACAACTGTGCAACTGAGGCTCCTGCTCCAGGTACAAAGGGGCGGGGCTTCAATCACCAGGTTGTGGCTGCCATCCTGACCGCAAAGGGCTTTTTCCAAGGGGCAACTGGATTTCCGTGAGGGGTTTTTTGCCCCCTTTGAAAGCATCCTGCTTCTCATCCAAGGAGCGACACGCCTGCAAATCCCCAAGTGTGGAACGGGAAAAGGGCTCACGGGGCCCTGGGGCGTCTGAGCAGGCCTGGGAAACAAGCGGCCAGGTTGCCACCCCAGAGGAAAACGGGGTCGGGGGCGGTCTGAGTTTGGGAATCTATTCTATTGCTTCTAAGAAGTAGCACCCTTGAGCTGCCCTCCCGGCCCAGCCCTTGCTCTGAGCCATGGCTCCCCTGGGAGAGCCTGTCGGGGGGCGGGGGGGGGGCAGCAAAGCAGAAAGTCTCCCCCCCCACCTTCAAAACAATGGGGAAGACTCGGGTGGGGGGGCTCAGCAGTGGATCTGTGGGCCTCTGTCTTTGCCTCCTGCTGGAAAAGAGCGGCACTTGCTGGGCAGGGAATTGGCCCTTATTTTAATTTCCCACTGTTGATCAGCAAAATCAAGGGTTCTTTTCTATGAGCTAGCCCAGCAAACTTTTGTATTAATGCACAAACACTCTTGGGACTAAATGCTCTTGTAACTGCAGATTTTGTGTCTAGTTGCAGATTTAATTAAAAAAAAGACCTGTTAAGACCGTCAGAGAAAGAGCCTTCTAGAGATTCTGGGGCCTGAGCGGCACAAACCAGATCAACTCAGACAGACAGACCGGATCTTCAGCAATCCGAGTATTTACGATCTTTTGTCTGAATCTTGACTTAAACGACAAACTGGATGCATGAACAAAAGGAAGTTTAACCGGGGCCAGCCCAAAGGAGACCAGCAAGAAGAACAGAATAATTCCTGAGGTCTAGATGCTCTCTGGATGCCCTCTAGGCATTGAGGCAAAAGGCGGGGAGTTCTCCCACCCCTCAGTTCTGCTCTGTGGGAATAGCATCAGGGGCTCTGCGTCCTCACAATGCTGTACGTTAACTTCCATGGTGCAGGAGGGGATCCTGAAAAATGGGGAGGGGGTTCCTTTCAGTGCAGGGGGAGGGGAGAACAGGGGCGAGGAAAACAGCCGCACGAGGACACCCGTCACTTTCCCTGCTACTGCAACCATCCACTCCAGCGGCTCTGTGTTCCTCCCCCCCCCCCCAATCCAGCCCATCCGTGCGGATGACCCATCTGGACCGCAGCAGCCACCTGTCGCCTGCCCTCCCCTCCCCTGGGCATCGTAACGCGGGGTGGGCTGCCTCTTGGGTTGGCCCGATGGATAAGATTTCAGCCGCTTTCTCGGCGCTGCTTTTGAGCCCCCTCTAGAGCGGTGCACGAACTGGGACTTTTGTTTACATGCATTTGATACTCTCGAGAGTGGATTTCTGGTTGTAAAGCATGTTAATTGATTTGTTGCTTCACTTCAGAAAATTGTTAACATGGGACAAAAAATATATATAAGAAAATCATTAAGAAAATCAAATTCTACCACATGTTAGGCAAAGCCTAAGCAATGTTTGTATTTCATTTTTAAGTCCGGTGGGTTACTAAAATAATGCAATGAGTGCACCTCAACTGCCCTGAGAAGGTGCTACCACTGTAAGAAAACACGCCCAAAGGGACCTCCACACAAAAGACGCACTGAGAATAACAGCCTAACTTCGCTTTGTTACTATTGCCTTATAACCGATGGACTCACGGCTATCAACCCTTTGCCCATCCAGGCCAACTGAGACTTTGTTTGACTAAATGAAGAGAAGATGTAAGCACCAGCTTCAGTCATAGCCTTGCCACATGCAGCCTTCCTTGCTACGAATAAGGCAACAAGGCCGTCCGTTGGGTTCTTCTAGCTGACGTGCCACAGACACAACCCAAATCCAGTTTTATCCCAAATAGCCTCACCTCCTTCAAGGTGCTAGGACCTCTGACCCACAGACTCCTTTGCAAGTCAGCATGCCTTTTCCCATGCCCCCTCCTCCCCCACCAAGAGGTGCCCCTCCTAAACAGGTAGATCTTCTACCAAACTTCTCAACGCACCCAGGAACACTGGCAACCAAATGTATTTGCAGGCCCAGCCTCGTAACTGGGCCTCGGTTCACCCGTTCCAAGAATCTGCCATCTCCTATATTCTAAATTACAAATACACAATTAGTTTTCCATTAGGTTAGAGCAAATTCTGCAAAATTGATCTGGAGCACCTACTGTTGCTATATTACATCATGCTTGAAAGGCAGAGCTGGCACATAAATACTTAATGTAATAAATACAGTCTGAAATATTTGATCCACTTGACAGTTTAATTGATCTGCGACAGACAGACTGACAGGAAAAATTAAATTAGTCCTGCCTCATTTCTGCCAAAAGCACATTTTGACTCGAGGTACTTGAGTTATAGTTTGGTTCACAATAGATCCCATTTATACCGTTACTACTCAAGGAGGACGGGAGCCGCCCAGGCAGATCCGCTTCGGATTTGGAGAGGCATCTCACGGACACCCCATTTCTCCTTCCTCGGGGTTTGGGGCAGGGATGCAAAACTACAAGACAAGGGAACCCCTTTTCTGGGGCCCCCAAAGGGAAAAATTGGAAGGCTCGGGGGGGGGGCTTTAGGGGGCAAGAGGGGTGCTAAGAGCTTTAGAGGGGCAAGTTTTCTTAAAAGGGGTCTTCAGTGGTGATGATTTTGGGATCCCAGCCCCCTCGCGGTTCAGGAACCAAGGGGATTTCTGCACCTCTGGCTTAAAGCCATTTGGGATGAGGTGAGTGACAGGGGCTGGTCCTTCTGGGTCTACAATTTCCACGTGACGCACAAAGAGGCAGGAAGCAAACCGGCTCCCACCTATTTCACTGGGATTCCTAGTTAGCCAAACCCTGCCTTGTTCCCCAAGAGCGAACCGAATCCCAGGGGAGCCAGGCTGCTCCTGATCAGCGCTCGGGCCTCCTTAGGAAACGAAGCAGAATTCTTCAGAGGGAATAAGCTAAACCAGCGGGGACTGTGGAGTCCTTCGGCCCACAACTCTGGAGAAAGACAGGCGAGGACATCGGCAAAAGAGCCGGTGTTCACTTCAGATCCTAGTCGACCAGGATGCCTGGGGATTGTGAAGTGGAAGCCTTGCCCGCACAAACCTGCCAGTGATTGAATGTGACCTCTATTCTAAACGTTTTCTGAGCTGCTCCCTTCCAGTCAAGAGGACAAATTCCATTTCCCAAATCTGACTTCCCACCCAAGGTTGCCTCTTATTCCACCCAAGTGGGATATATTTTCTGCAGTGCTACATTAGGATCAACTCTGCTGCCCCTCCCCCGCCCTTCCTTTGGCTGAAGATCCAGAGTTCCAAGGATCTCACCCAGTCTCAGAAATCGGAATCTTCATCAAAAACTTTTTTTAAAAAAATTTCCCCGTTCTAGGATCCCTGGCTTTCTTGTTTCGTCTCCACCAGTGCCCAGCACCGAAGATGAAATGAAATGCAGTCAGGTTTTAAAGCCACTTGGGATATTACCGCGAGAATTAAACTGCAAAATGACAGCATATTCAATCAAACCCTTCCTGAATTTGCAGTCTGGCTCTGCAGCCATGGCTCAACCTACACTTCCTAAAGTATCATCAATATGGAAACGTGTTTTAGTTGTGTCAAAACCTTTTATAAAATTCATTATTATTACAATTATTTCTCTTTTAAAACTTTGAAATAAGGAAGTGAAATATTCCATACAAGTAAATTAGGGCAATATGTTTTTAAAACATGAAGTATATTATGCGCCTAACTCAACTAAAGCCTCCATGTCTATACTGGACTTCTCAGGGAAGGTCTGAAATGTACCATTTTATAGAAGGACAATATGGATGAGGGAATACTTAAACATACAATATCAGCTTGTTCAATTAATATTAAATAATTAATTTCAATTCAATTATTTTTTTGGTTTAATATTCATAAACATGTTTTTTGTGTTGCAAAGATGTGTGTATGTACTTTTGAATTACGTACTGAAAATCTGGAATGCATCGTTGTATGAAGAATGAATATCAAGCAAGGAGATAGCAGAGAAGGTAATTAGTCAAAGGTAGAAAGGATATTAAAACCTTCAATCTGGGTTTACAGAACGAAGAAGCAGACAATCAGCAAAGAACATTTAGTATATCAAGATTTGTAACACATTCTTTTTAAAAGTGGCTGAATGTTTTTTGCATTTTTCTTTTTTTCTTTTGCATCAAAAGAATAAATAAGGCAAAGAAGTTAAAAAACAAAAAGAGGGTAATTGCCAAATATACAAAATTTACCAAGTTAAAGAAATGCGGGTCAATATATAGGACTGGAAAGTATTGGACCAAAATGTATTCAATTATTTACTTAATTAAATACATGCATGTAAATAAAGGTATTCAATGTTTCATTAAAATTTAATTTTGTATTATAAATTTGATATAACATGTGTAAGTCAGGCTGATTTGAATGAAATTTTCCTGCCTGCGCTAAGCCAAGAGCTGCACAGCTGTTCAAACAGCTGGGTTGAAACAGGATGCTCGAAATCGAAGCAGCCACATGCTGGCTTAAGCGTGATGTAGGAAACCATCTTGTGGCTTACTATTTTTTACCATTTGCCTCCGTCTACGGCAGGATCAGCTAGCCAGGATAATTGACGTTCTCTGGCAAAGCAAACAGATGAGCCCCCACACTTCACTGTTTCCTCAAGCTGACCCAGCACTCCCCCTTCGCCTCCATCTCTGTCCTTTCCGTGGGACCCCTGAACGCGCACAAAACGGACCAAGACTGATGCAAAGGAACAACAGTCTCTGGCTGGAGAAAAGGGATCTGTCTCCGTAGCGATCAAAAATATAACGAAGACCTAAAGACGGCTTTGAACCAACGGGTGAGGAATTTGAATGAAAAGCACCTGGAACGCCTACAAGTTCATGAAACAACTTCCAGCATTAAATATTTGCTTTCTCTGACGGCATAAATTTGCCTTCAAGGAGGCGTCAGAAGGAAGGCGATAAAAAGAAGAAAAGGCCCTGCCTGGTTTTGCCCGCCCAAAATCCCTCGGAGGCCGTCCGGATGTTCCTGCCTGAAAAGAGCCAGATGAGTTGACAAATTCTATTAATCTGGGGTAATTCAGAGCCCCCCCCGCCCCCGGTCTTGTCCTCCTCCTCCTCCTCCTCCGAAGGACCCCGATCGAGCGTCCAGCCTCCCTTCTGCAATCCCAGCAGCTCCCAAGCCCTGAATGGCCCGGATCGATCCCCGTGGCTGCTTTGATGTATAATGCAAAAGCTACTTTCCCATCAATGGCGGAGGAGGAGGAGGAGGAGGAGGCGGCGGCTCTGTCTGGGCAGGAGCAGCCACGCAAAAGAGAGGGATCGGCTGTGGGGGTGTGTGGGCGGGGAGGGGGGGGAGAGGCCGGTGCAAGTCATGCCCTGAGCAAGGAATTCTGTTGCTCTGCCCCCCCC
>NW_020769446.1:1008438-1032484 GCF_900518735.1 Pseudonaja textilis | reverse complement strand
GGGGGGGCTCCAACGCGGGGGACTTTCAAGAAGAGACGGAGGTTCTCCTGCCTGAGCATTCAGGGGGTTGGGCTAGAAGACCTCCAAGGCCCCTTCCAAGTCGGATATTCGGTAACTTATACGTAACACTGACTTGGAACTGGGGATATTTAAGCTTTTGGCAAGCCGGGGTTCTCGTGTCCTATTAACTTAGTCAAGAAATAAGAAGACCTTACCCACCTCAAAAAATGAATGGATGATTATTTTTATTTCGGTCACTGGCCAGAATTTATCTCATAAAATAACGTAAAGATAAAGGAGAAGAAGGAAATTTCTCTTGCCTAACAGCCAAGGAGCATCAGGGTAGCCTGTCCTTCCAACATTTTAGGTTTCCAAGCTCTCTTTTTAGACACTAAAACACAGCATCCGATGCGTCAGCCAGAAGCCTGGATTTGCAGCTGGGCCGGCCGTTCACCTTCCCCCTGCAGGGCCTGGAGAGGCAGCAGGGACCACCCAACGAATGACCCTGCCAGCGGCCCGAGAGGGAGGGCCCTTACCTTAACCGGGTGGGGGCACCGCCTGCCCAAGGAGAAGCAGCTCCCCGGTATCGCTGTCGAGAAGCCTTCAGGGCTCGGAGGGCATCTTGAGCCACGCGATTAGCCTCGGCTTCCACCAGCACGTAATCGGGGCTAGACGCCTCCATGATGGCGTCGTGCTTCATGATGCTGTGTATTCCTGGGAAAGAAAGGGATTCACCTCAACCTCTCCCTCCCTTCCTCCTGAGGTCCTGCAGGCAAAACTCCGGCAACCGGCCGGGAAGCGCTGAGCCAGAGCGGATCTGCCTCAGCTGGCTGCCTCGCTTCCGTTCTGGAAGAGCCGGCCTTGCACGGGGCCTCCTGGAAATACAACTGCTCACTGTCCCAGGCAAAGAAATGTGGGGGATGCCTCTGCCTGTCCCAGCCAATATCTCCTCGGCTGGGGATTCTGGGAGTTGGAAGTCCAGACTTCTTCAGGGGCCACGGTTGAGAAACCCTGGTTACACAATGAACCCCGGTGACTGGGCGCATATCGGACTGATTCACCGTTACAGAGAGGGCATCCGTTTCCCCCGACGGGTGGGAGAGGTTTCAGCGTTGGCATTAATGGCCGGCTCATTCCAACAAATCCCACTGTCCGGGGCCAGGAGGCTCCTGGGGGAACTGGCAGAGGTGGTTCCACCGCTGCTGCTGCTGTCCGTAGTTGTGCCATTTTTTGGGGGGGGGAGGGGGGGAGAGACAGGGCCCTTTCCCCCTTCCAAGCGGGGAAGAGGCAGGAGCTGCTGGGGAAGGAGAGGAGCCGCCCGCCTGAAGCCCGTGCTGCAGAAGGCCCTCCGAAAGACTGAGGGCTTCTTCTGTGACGCAACCCCCCCAAGCCAGGCACGGATCGGGTGATGTCCAGTGGGCAGGCGATTGGATAGCCGGGATGGATAAAGTCTGCATAAAAGGCCCAGTTGCCCGAGGCGGGAAAAGCATTCCGATAAAAACTCTCTAAAAGAGCAGTTTACATGTGCGACATTAGCTCAATTTGGACTTCCTAAAGGATTTTATCAAAAGGAGACCAGATCTTGCACCTGGTCCCGAAATCTAAAGCAAAGGGGAAGGGTTTCATTTCTTTTCCCTCTTACTGACGATATACCTTAAACAAGGACGTCTACTTTCTCCCTTTGATTTTTAAAAATATTTTAGAACCCTCCCTCCTTGCTACTTGGACAGACTCCTGTCTGGAGGTTTCTCCCTTGTCACTGGAATATAAATTGGAATTGGGGGTGACTATCTCCTCGTGCAAGTTGGCCCTGAAGCAAGCGCCTCCTTCCCACCCAAAGAGAGCGGGGGAATGCGGGTGAGTTTTCTAAGGTGGCAAAACTCCAGGCCGGCATGGGAGGGTTTCCTTCAGCTCTGACTGGAGCGGTGACAGCAGCAGAGGAAACGATTCTGTAGGGAAAACCTCACAGGGTTGTTGTTGTTGGGGCGGGTGGGTGGGGGAATAGGAGGAAGGCAAAACATACTGAACAAACAGGCACGAAGGCAGCCGGACTAGAATAAGGTCCCTGCTCGGCCTGCATCTATCGGCAACCATTTTTATAGAAATTTAAATGGATCTGTCACATGGGGAAATATTTTTAAACAACAGGAAGAAAGTTACCTGATTTTTTGAAAAGCTTCTCCAAAACGTAATCGTCGCTCTTCGTGGGCTCTTGCGGCTCCTCCCGGTCTCCCTTCTGGTACTTTCTCTGCTTCACCAGGTGAGGAACTGCCACCCCCTCAAACCTGGCATCTCGGGAGCGCCTGGGCCTCTTCCCTCGGCCCTCGCCAGCCTCCGGGGCAGAAGCGGGCTCCCTGGGAGGAGTGAGCCGCCCACGTCCCCTGGCAGCCGGCCTCTCCGGGCTGATCCCGCCTGGGCCGGCTGGCATCGCCCGGCCTTCCCCCTCACCCGGCTGTGGCCAGGGCTCCCCAGCCGACCCGGAAGGCTCCTCCCCGGCCGCCCTCAGGAACTGACTCTGAGCGGGAACGGGGGGGCTTTGGGCAGCAGGGCCTTTGGGAAGGGGGCGAGGGGGTGGCTCTGCGCTTCCCTCGGCCGGCTCCCCTGCCGCAAGGGCCGCCTTTTCATCTTGTTTTGCTCCGAAGAAATCCGTCAGCTTCGCATGGCGCCTTTGGGAAGATTCAGCCATGTTGGCACTGCGACGCTTCAACGGCCGCTTTGGGGCTGGGACATCAGAACCGGTTCCTGAAACCCATCGTCCCACAAACCGTCACCGCCTTTCTGCACCCGCCCCTCTCCGCCCGTTGGACTCGCCGCCCCTCCCCTGGCGCACCTGCAAAGATGGCGCTGGTCTCGGTCCCCTGGGCTCCATCCGGAGTGCTGAGGGTGAAGAGCTCGTAGAGGTCGTTGGATTTGAAGAAGCGCCTCTGCTTTGGGTCCTTCAGGATTCGGTTGGTCAGGAACTGCTTGAATATTTGCCTGGGAAAATGACGCTTGGTGATGAGGAACGGCCCCTGGTTCCTGCTCTGTCTAATCTCTCTCTCTCTCTCACACACACACATGGACAGTTCCACTCCGCCTAAAGACCTCAAGGCTTAGAAAACGTTTAAGGAATCCGTGGAACAGAATACATAATTTCAGTCAAAGTGACCACCTGTTGCTGTGCTTAAATTCAGAGTTACCCTCCGTTTTCAATCACCGGTTTTCATCGACCGCAACGTAACTCAGAAAGGCGATGCGATGGCAACCAATGGGATCCGTTACCGAGCCCTCGATCCTCCCTGCCAAGGAAGGCAGAGGAGGCCCAAGGGAAGAAAAGCAGCCGGGTCCAGATCCCCAAAGCGACCCCCCCCGGCAGACGGGAGGCCGAGGAGGCCGCCAGCCACCTCCCGCTCACCTGTGGTAAATCTTTTCCTCAATGGTCCCTGCAGTGAGGAGCCGATACACAGTCACGTCTCTGGTCTGGCCGATCCTCCAGGCACGTTCCCGGGCCTAAAACACCAAGGCCGGCTTTGCTTTCCAGGCGGCCCAGGAGGACGAGGGGGGCAGCCGCTGGGGTTCAACGCTCTGGAGGCTCCTCCCCACTTCCTCTGGGTGGCCCTCCAGCCCTCGGAAAGCTTGCTCTCCGGCTAACCTCCCTCCAAAGCGCCACCTCTTTCCCAGGGCGCAGAGCAGGCGAAGGGCCGCTTTCCCCCTGGGAGTAAGACTGGGGGGGTGGCTCCCTGCAAGCCCCCTCCCCCGAGCCCGCTCCAGGGAAAGGGGGAGACCAGGCCCCCTCCAGGCAAGCAGCCCCCGGACTCAGTGGGACCCACCTGAGTGTCTGTGCTGGGGTTCCAGTCAGGGTCGTAGATGATCACCCGGTCTGCGCCTGTCAGGTTGATCCCAAGCCCACCAACTCGAGTAGTAAGGAGAAAGACAAATATGGAGACATCCTGTGGTGATTCGCAAGACAAAGCATCCTTAGGAGACGTTTTCAAAGATCCCCCTCCCCGCTGTCTTTCCAGGGATGGAGGGCCGGCCTTCCTTCCTTTCCTAAATTGGGAGACGGGGGCAACAACGCCGCCACCGGTCCCGGGCCCTGTCAATCCATTGCCCCCTGTTCCGGCCCTGTGAACCCCTTAGAGGGGCCTGTGAAGCGGCGTCCAAGTCCACGGGCTCTCGCTAGAGAGGATGACCCAGAGGAGGAAACCCAGAGCGTTCCCTGGAAGAGGGACCCGCGTTGGGGGCATTTGGAGTGAAAACGGAACCAGCAAATCTCCCAGCTCTGAGCATCCAGCTGGCTGGGCTCGCTTGTGGCTAACCCTGACCAAACCCCTGCGCCACGCCGGCTGAGGGCCGGGCCTCTCAGGCCTTGCCACCATGCGCCCCTCACCTCATTGAACCTCGCAATCAGAGGCTGCCTCGAGGCCACCGTGGTGGTGCCGTCCATTTTGAGGTAGGAGTAGCTTCTTTGCTTTAAAAACACTTCAAGGATGTGCAGCATCTGCAGCATTGACGGGGGGGGGGGGGGGGGAGAAACCCCACGGGGGCCTCGGATTACGACCTCTAGCAGCAGCCCAGAGGGCAGGAAGCGGGTCTGGCCTTCGTTTCCCAAAAGGCAGCCAAGGGTGAGCCCAGAAGCCCCAGGAAGCCAAGCCGCCTCTGGCATAGGAGGTGCCTCCTGGGGGCCACGCCCCACTCCCCCCAATGGCGAGGGGGGGCTTGTCTCAGAGGCTGACCTGCCTGGACTGGGTGAAGAGGAGCACCCGGTGGCCCTGCTTGTGCCAGATTTTCAGCAGGGACTCCACAACGATCAGTTTCCCAGAGCGCTTCCAGAATCCAAAGCGGTCTTCTTCTTGTAAGTCTCCCTCGGGGGTCCCCTTCAGAATCTTAGGGCCACCGGAGAAGATGTCTGGGTGGTTGCACAATTTTCTTAGGGCTATGAGCCCTGGGAAAATCTGCAGGGAAAACACAGGCGGACAAAGTCCTGTTCCAAAGCCGACTGACAGGTAATGATTCCCCAAACAAGTTCTCCTCAGAGCCCCAAGAGACAGGTGGGGGTTACCTGTGGGGTTCCACCTCAGTATCAGAACGTTGCCCACCGAAGGGAGGTCATACCTGGAGGGCAAAGTCAGCAGGGGGAGAATCCTGTCTCCTGTGCAGAGGCTCTCCGGAAGTTCCGGACACCTAAAAACTCAGACCCTGCCCCCGCCCCCACCCCCCGGGAGGTTGGGAAACGTGCCTGGATGGCGCCCCCTCAGAGCCAGTCGGCCTCTGGATTGACAGCCCCGCTCCTGCCTTGCTGGTTATCCGCCTTAACTTTCTCCTTCTCCCCTTCCAGATATTCACCGCCTCAGTTTGGAAGGAGACGGGCAGTGGGGCATCGCTGTCGTGTGACGGGCAGTGCCTCCCACGTGGCCGGGTTCCCCAGTTACACCTTCATATAGGTGTGGTTTCAAGCGGGGGAGGGGGGGGATTGGAGCCCTTTGATCCCTGATATCGGAGCTCAAGCGTCCCGAGGGAAAATGAGCGGCATTTTCACTCGGGAAGGAGGGACATCTCCTTCCTTCCTTCCTTCCTTCCTTCCTAGATTGAGAGGGACACTCCAGAGCCCTTCCAAGAGACGGAGGAGGACCAAGGCCACGTATCCACAAATCCCGCTGGAGGTTATCGGGGAGAGCAACCCATTCGTGCCCCAGAATGGACAGAAAGGTACAGTGAGGGGGGTTAGTCTAAATTGGTTCAATTTTCTCTTTCTTCAATCGCCTGCCTTCCATTTATTCTACTGCACATGGCAAAAATATTAGCCCTTTTCTTTGGGTAGCCTCTCCAATGCATTAATTTGCTGCATGTACCTGCATTTCTCTATTGAGAATCTGATAGACTTCTTTGGAATCAATAAACTTTTTGTAAAGTTGCAGCTGCTCAGCCGTCAAGCGACAAAACAAGACCTAAACAAGAGACATTGAAGAAATTACTATACTCGCCTCGTAGCGTAAGCCCACACTAGAAAGCAATGAAACCACCAATTCACGTCTTCTTCTCCCCAAGAGTTTACCACGCGTGGCTTTCGTGACTGGGACCGGCACCTCCGCGGTGCCAATCTCCAAACCCCTTGGCCTGCCGAGGAGAACTCGCGACGTGTGTGTCAGGCCCATCTCAGGCAGCAGGGAATCCCACTTGACCTGCCAGCCTGGCTTTTAATTAATTCCAGTTTGTGAGATGGGTCCTCCTGCCTGTGGATATCGGAGGGCTCTACCCCAAGCAATAGGGCAACCCCCGACCTGGAGGTGCCACTCGCCAATACCACCCCACACGCCTCAGCCTTCGGGGCACCGGGATTTCAATTTTAACTTACGTTTTTAAAGTTAACTACCGTAAGTTTAAGTATTCGCTGGAAGCAGGTTATAAAAGGAACAGATTTCTTCTCTCATAACGTAACCCTTGATAGGCATTCATTATGCACTCGAAATTTTCTCTGATATTTGGCAGCAGGTTGTAAATGAGTGAAAACAATATATCAGAAAATTGTTTTTTGTGTTTTATGAAGTAAGCTACCCAGAGGACCTGCTGAGGTGAACAATTATAGAAATCAAAGAAAGAAAGAAAGCCTCTATTTTCAGATTTCTTGGGAGGTGTTTGCAAAATAATTCATGTCATATAATCAACAAACGCTGCTGCAGGTTGTAATTCGGCGCCACCTGTGAGCACAGCTCAG
Source organism: Pseudonaja textilis (assembly GCF_900518735.1). Next base: position 1,025,790 of record NW_020769446.1, on the reverse strand, counting down.
GAGGCTTCTGAGGGGCCCCCGTGGCTAAATCGCTGGGATCTCCTCCGATTAAAGACTCACTGCCAGGATTTCTATCCACTTGAACAAGGGTCAACCTGCCTGCAAGAGACCTGACCTGACTTTATCCCCAACTTTAAGGGCTATTAATGTTTTATTCTGCTAGGCCAGAAGTGGATTCGAAGGTGACCCCGGACCCCACGGAAGGGAGAGGTGGTGTGTGTGTCCACAGGCACTTTTCTCCCTGGGAAGCTCAAAGCCTTGTTTCATGTTGACAAGTAAACAGGGAAATTGTACAAAATTAAAGGTACCTGCTCATTTTTATCCGGCAAGGAGAGGCTCATCTGAACATCTGCCTTCATTCTGCGCAGCAGGTAGGGGTTAATCGTATCCCGTAAAATGCAGGCACACTTATAGGCAGTTTTCACCTTTGAGGGGGGGAAAAATGCCAGTGACTTTACGAAGTGTTTTCCTTTTCGATTCCAGCATGGGGACGATGGGGGGATATATGGATAAAAGAAACAGGGAAGGATAACGCACACCCCCAAAAAAGCAAGGAAGGTCCCTAGGGGAGTGACTTCCCGGCTTCCAGGAACGCCATAACCGCCGCCTCCAACCCCTCCCTCCGCCCGGCCTCCTGGCAGAGTTCCCTTCTTCCCGAAAACAAGACACTTCCGCCAACACACCCCGAAATCAGCAGGGCCTTCTTGTGCCTCTTGCCAGCAAAAAGCCGAGGGAGGGGGGAGGGCGGTTGGAGGGCTTGGGGACCCTCCTGGTCGTTACCTGGACCGGAGAGGCGTTGGAATAGCCCCCCATGGTTATGGGGACGGAGAACTGCTCCAGGAAGACTGGGAGGGTCCCCAACTTCCCCGGGAACACAAAATCAAAGAGGGACCACAGCTCCTGGAGGTGGTTTTGCAGAGGGGACCCAGACAGGATGATCCGGTGGGGAGTGGAGAACTGCAAGGGGAAGAAGAGGAACGGTGAGGCCCCACGGGAACCAAAGACACAATTCTGCTGGGGTCATGCGACCCGGCCTCTTCACAAGGGCGGCCCGTGTGGGATTTAAAGGGACAAAAATCATCACAACAGCTTTGCAGAATTGCTCCACGGGATTATTCTTTCTGAGATTCTATTTTCCAAATACTCTCAATTCCACTGCCTCCTATGCAATTTCATACATGGCGAATAAGTTTCTCTTAATTTATAGCTGATTTTTAAAAAAATACTCTTTATGCATTAGTAGGGTTGAGATTTAGACCTTCCAAATTCAAAGCATTATTTTTTATGTTATTTAATGAAACCATTTCCTAAAATTCAAATATAATATGTGAAAAGATACAAAGTGAGTTTATCACTGAATTCTCTCTGAATAAAGCAAAATATTTCTTGGAAAAGCTGGGAAAGTCAGCCACTCTCTTTTCCTCCCTCAACCGTCCTCTTTTTAAACAGGAGAACAAATTTGTTCAATGCAAAGAAAGAGCGTCATAAAGGATTTTGTAGAAGTAGCGAAGAGATAAGGATGGAAATCCTGTTGTTGCTGGGTGCACTTTGCAAAAGTTGTAGAGATTATAGAACTCGTTCATTACACTCGTTAACCTCACTAGGGAAATGAACACACCCACTTCACGTAAAACTCCAAGGATATGGGCTACGTATAACCTACACTCTACATATTCTTTGGCTCCGAATTATGTACACAGACATCCAGGTATTATATCAGACCTGGCTTGGATAGTATTTAATGGAAGACGGCTGTCAGGTGGCAAATGACAATCCAAGGCTTTCCCCATCCTTTTTTTCTTTAAGGAATCCCACCTGTTTGCAAGCCAGGGTAACTGCAGCCTTGGGATTCCGAATTTTATGCCCCTCGTCCAGAATCACGTAATGCCAGTTGTACCGCTGAAGATTGTCTTGCAACAAGCGAATGTAAGAATAGGAGGTTATCAAGATTCCATTGCAGGCCACAATTTCACGAATCAGTTTTACCTGCAAAAAGATTATTTTAAGATTATTAAATGGCTCCATGATTTTCTTGCATAGCTAAACAAACTGAACAGCTGCCCTGTATTAAATTAGAAACAAAGTGAGATCTTAAAGAAGAATAAGGATGACAGTGCGGCGATGACACCGCGTGATTACGTGGACCGTAAACCGGCCGTGGACAGGGAATCGGCCGCACAAGGAATCAGGTCACACAAACCGACCTCTTAAATGAAAGGTAGAATGCAGGCCCGCCAGAGGGGATTCTTTAACAAGGTGGCCCTTTGCCAAAGGCTCAGGCTTCAGAGCGGGGGGCCCCTAGGACTCCCAGACCCCACTTCATGGTGGCTGCCGCTGAGCCCAGGGGCCACCGATGCTATCTCTGCACAGGTGGTTTTCCTGCCCAGGTAAAGGGCCTCGCTCGTCTCGCCGCTGGGCTACCACTGGCTGGGTGGGGCCCCCATGCTCCAGCCTTCAAGGCCCTTCTGAATCTGGGGCCTATCTTCCAAAGTGTTGGCAATCCCCCCCCCCTCCCCCCCGTGTCCTCTGCAAATCTGATGAGGAAATTTCCAGGGGAGATACTCCAGAGGGACACCCAGCACCGCCCCCCCCTCCCCCCGTGTTACATTCAACTCTGGCTGGGGGATGAATTACGCGCTGCTTCTCAAGCCCCCCCTGGAAGAAGCCGAAAGAAAAGCCGGCAAGGGCAGGACAGAGGACGCCACACAAGGTGAGGCCTGGGGCGTTTTGCAGCAGCTGCTTAGCTTGGTGCGCCTCCTCCCTCGAGTGGGGAGTGGGGGGCCGGCGGCCTTGCATGGCAGAGGCTGGCGAAGGAGCCCCGTGAGTGGCCAACCAAGGGAAGGCTTCTGGGAAAGCAGAAATCTCCACTTACAAGTCATCCCCAGGCACAGAAGAAAACCAGAGCCGTCAATGGAGCAGAAAATGATCCATTTGTGAGGCCCAATTTAAGACAGCCGTAAATGTGCACTCACTTATTTGCCCCTTAAAGACAAATCTCTGCCTCTGTGGACACACAAACGTACACCACGCACACACGGACAGTGCTTTCCACGAATGACTGCGGCCTTTGCCGCAGGTTGTAGGTCTGCTGCCCTTATGTGAACAGGGCCAGAAATGTTGGGAGAAGGGGATTAGCTTTGCCCAAGGGCTGCTTTGGTCAGAGGCTGGGGCGAGTTTTGTGTCCTCGCAGAGCTCTTCTCATTGCGCTTGCTCGCTGCACCCCACAGAGCTCAACGGGAGCTTCCACAGACAGCACCAAAAGCAAAACTAGAAATGGGTCCTCAGGCGGCGACCATTTGGATTCAGGGCTGCGGGGAAACCGCCGGGCCTCCAAACGTATCTACAACTCTGGAAACACCCAGGTTACAAGGAGGAGCCCATTTCAAGAAAAGAGCCCTTATTAGTGCAGCCGCCACGGCTTAAGCCTTCTGGATCCCTTGTAATCCTTCTGGCCGTGTGAACAGGGCGGTCCGAAGACAGCCAGCACCTCCGTAGATCAACCCAAGCTGCCTTGTTGCTCTGACAGGAAGGCCTCCTTCTGCGTCGCCAAATTCCTCCTTTCCCACCGCAAACAAAGCAGGTTGGTTTCTCTCTTAGCAGGTGAGGTTGCAGGAGACAAGACAAAACGGGACTTCAGGCACTAAACACGCCCCGCCCCGACAGGTAGTCCTCGACTTTTGGTTCCTTTCGTGACTGTTGGAGGTTGCCATGGCACCGACAAAAGGGACTGGTGGCTGTTTTCCCATTTCGCAGCCCCCACAGCCCCGCCGGGTCACAGGATCAAAATTCAGGCGCTTGGCAGTTCTGGTTCATAATTATGACGTGTGCTTTACTTAACAACTGTGGCAAGAACGGTCGTCCATTGGGACAAAACGCCCTTAGCAGCAGAAAGCTTGGGCTCAGTCTGTGAGTCAAGGACTATCTGGACTAAACATAAAGATGGCTGAAAACGTAGGTGCCACTACATGCAGGGGCTGGTCTGGAGACCATCTAGTCTGACCCTCTCAGAGACGGCACCCGCGACTCCGTCATCCTTAAGAAAAGGCCGTCCAGCCATTTAGATGCCCTGCCTGCACCTCCTGCTCGTATTACCCTTGAAGGCAGCCGGGCCGGGGGGGGGGATTTGCAGTGCGTGCCCTCCCAAGCAGGCCACTGGCGTGGGGAGCCTCTGGGGCCCTGGACTCCTCCAGCCAGGCTCCTCCGAGGCGGCCCCGGGCCCCTGGCCCAGGGCAGGGCTTCCTCCCTCCCCCTCCCGGCCTCTGGCAGGAGCTGCTGACGTCTCTGCTCAGACCCAAGAAGGAGAAACTGTCTGAGGCGCTTTCAAATTAAAAGCTTGTAGAGCGCGTAACCTCTCCTAGATTTTGCAATTAATAGGGTATGTCTGCAATTATCCTGACTCGAAGAAGCAGGCGGAGGAGGAGGAGGAGGAGGAGGAGGAGGAGGAGGAGGGCTGCCCCACTGTCATTAAAAGATGCTCTGCGGAAGGAAGGGAGGGAGGGAGGGAGGGAGGAAGGAGGGCTGCTGCTCTCGCAGAGGCTCAGGAGACCAAACCCTCCTAGAGGGCAATCAAAGCAGAGGTAGGAAACAGCATCCATAAATCACGCTGTCAGCGCAGGAGGGGGAGGGAGGGGGGGAGGGGGGGAGGGAGGAGCAGCCAGGATGGCCCAGTAAAGCCACTCACGGCAGGCAGGCAGGCAGGCGGGCAGGCGCAGCCCAGGCCCACTCTGGCTCCGGGGTTTACCCAAGCTGTAATTAATTAAAATTTCCTTCAAGCCAAAACTTTATTAAAGGAGGAGTTGTGCTGACAAGGAAGGAAGAGACGGGGAGGCCACTCATCACGGCCACTTCTCCCCCTCAGCTGAAGGGGATGTAAAGCCCACCACGCCTCCTCTCGGTCCTGGAGGGGAAGGGGGCTCTTGGGGCTCCCTGGAGGGGCTCCCCGAGGCGACCCCCGGCCTCTGCCTTCCCCTCTCCTGCTGGGCTCATGCCTCCCTTCCAGACTGCCCCACGACTGGTGCCGTAATAAGCCCCCCCCGCCCCCCGCCCAGCCCACCGGAGGGAAGGGGGGCAGGGCCGTCCCAGGGAAAACGGAAGGACTCTCAAACCTTCAACATCTGTCATAACTTCGAACAGCCACTAAGTGACCGGTTGTTAAGCGAGGACTACCATTAAAATTCTGGCTATTATTAATACATTGGATGTTCAGGGACCATTGTCAACACAGGTGCCTAAAGCTATAAAATGCGTAAGAAATGGAAGAATAACTTGGACCTCTGAACCTACACAAATCTAATTATTACAAGATAATCCCAATTAAAATACTCTGTCCAGCGGCTTGACAGTTGGGCCCTGTATTATTCTCTTGGCCCCATGATTTCGTTCTAACAGGGCCCTTGAGACGTTCTGCTGAATATCCTGTCCTTGCACTTTGGACACAGGTGCCTTTTCACACGGGACACCTGAAAGGCAGCTAAGGGGGACTTCGCCCCAAACACCTTGCAACCCGGGGACGGCGGGGGTGGGGGGTGGGGCCCCCACGGACCCTGAAAGAGGAATGGCCGGAGCAAAAGGGATTTCAAATTTCAAAATTCTGGGAAGGCGCTGCACAAGGACCCAAACTTCGTGTGGAGCTCCGAAGGCTGTGAAATCACTGCGTTTGGTTACTATGCACAAGCAGCGTGCAGTTCACAATATCTGAGATCACCAGGACTGCTCCCGTATGGGGATATTCCCTAAATGCAGGGAGAGCTTGGAAGGCCGACGTTAACAGAGTCATGAGAAAGAAAGAAGGACAAAGAGAGGAAAAGAGCAGGTACCTTTTTGTCGGCGTAGGAGCCCGTCTCGTGTAAAACGGCCACTCTAAACGGGGGCCACCAGGCGTGGAACTCCTTCACCCACTGGTGCATGACGGTGGTTGGACACACGATCACCGTGGGACCCAGCCCTCTGTGCCTGGGGCAGACAGGAGGAAGGGCTCAGTCACCACCTGCCTACAAGAAGGAAGCCATTCCCGCGCCAGACTTCCCAGAGGCCAGGAGCGCTCTCATCGCCCTTTTTGTCGGCTGAGCTCAGCAAAATGGCAGCTTGCTCTTGTCGTGCCCAGTTGGGTCTTGGGAGAGAGAAGGAAGCCCGGCAGGCTCCTCCCACGGGGCCTCCCCCAGACACACCCAACGATCGATCGCCTCAAAGGGGCTTTTCCTTCCCCCAGAGGCAGCTGGACCCTTTTTCCCCCACGAGGAGGAAGAGGCGAACCTTTGGCTTCCCACCCAAGAAGCTTCATCGGAGGAAAAACGCCACGTCTTGTTCTTCGTCCTCCAGGAACGGAACAGCCCAGCTGCCTTGGGGGGAATGAGAAGGCCCTGCGAGAGAACCGGCACCGGCACGGCCGAGGGCCTCCACAGGCACCCAGGGACCAAGCGGCTCACGCCCCAGAACCAACCCAGCTCCTGGATAGAGGGAGGGCAGGCCAGGGGTCCAGGGCACCCAGGGGGACCAAACCCCAGAGCCCCGCCTGCCTGCCCGCCCGGATCCCTCCTCCACCTGGGCCAAGGGAAAAGGCCTCAACCCTTGACGCTTCGTTCTGCTCCGCCATTGGCTGCAATGCTCTGGCCCAACATCCTCGTCACAAGGCCTGCCTGGGACGGGCAGCCAGGGGGGGGGGCTCGGGGGTCACGCCTCATGCGGAGGGCGGATCTCTCGGCTGCCAGGGATTCGGGATCCTTTTCATGAATGAAAGCTGAAGGACACCGAAGCCAAATTTCCCTTCTCAAAACTTGCTGCAGTTTTTTAAAACTCCACGCTAAGACAGGATGCTTGCAATTTGGCAAAGTACTAAATGCGTAATTAACACTATGACACAACAGTCACTATTTCTTCTCCTGAGTGGAAACAAGGCTTCTATTTATGCAAATTGTAATTATAATCTCTCTTTTTTTCCTTCTTATCCATGTCACATCAGATACTGTTTGTGGCCCACAACTGCAACTTGCTTATCAAGCCATTATCTATCCTCCCGCAAGACTTCCAAATTTCCAAATTTCTTTGCAGGACTTTTCTGCAGCAGCATCAATGCCGTGGAAGAGCCTCCCTGCAAAGGTTAAATTCAACGTCTCTTATTTTTTTACTTTTTATTGGAAACGGTGAAGACCAAAATGTTACAGCCAGCCTTCTCCGGATTGATCTTCAGGGTTTTTACCGTTTACTGTCAATGTCATCAATGAGGCACACAGACTTTGCTTTGGTGTTCTTGGGTTTTCTCGGTCGTCCACAACGTCTCACGTCCCCCGGCCTTTCCCAAAGGCAACTGGAACGCCTTGCACGGGGACGGGCAACTACGGCGTCTCTTATGACCCGTGGACTTCAACTCCCAGAATTCCTCAGCCACCAGTAGAGTACAGCTCTTGCCACAAGGCCAGAAACTGGACTAGTATACCACAGAAAACTTCCACGGGCTAACTATCTACGCTGCATTGGCCTCCAGTTGTGCCTGCCCTTCAAGGGGATGGAAATTGGGGGGGGGGGGGGACACGCACCAGCAGCAGGGGACTGATCAGCAGCGAATTGCTTTGGAGGGTATTTCATTACTACTCCGTTGATTTTGCGTTCACATCTCTGCCTCCAGGCCCAGTTACTGGAAAACCCAAATTGTTAAGCTGATAAAAAGTTAAAACCTCTCATCCAAGCTGAAAGGCTCTGGCTAAACGGGAGCACTTTTTTTCCTTCCCTGGAGGACGAAAGAGCCGGGCTAAGCCCAACCTGCCCAGGGATTTCACTCGGGCACCTCCACAGAGGGGGCCCTGTCAGTCCTTCAGGAATTTTCACAGTATACTTTACTGTGTGATCGTTCAAACTGGCCCTGATCAAATATGTCCTACCTTCTCACCCAGGGGACGCCTACCTACGTGCACCAGTATCACCAACACTGTAAACTAAAGGAGCCGGTAAACTATTAGTGCTGCAAGTAACCTCGTGGCGCTGCCCAGCCTGACAAACAGATCTGACCCACGGTATCTGGTGAGGCTCAGCTACAAAACGAAGCCCCGATGCCTGGAATTCATTAAGAGTGTGACATGTTTAATTTTTCCTGCCCTCCAGCTCCACTGTCTCATAAAAAAAATGCTTTGATGTTCCCCAGTAAGAATTAAAGAAATATTGTAATTGAAATGTCATTAATAATGAATGCGTTTCTTCTCTATGGCAATACATCCCATGAAATATTCATCGCGCTTCACAGACGGAGGGTCTGCGGAAGAGCACTTGCCTGTAATTTGTGCCGCGAGTCCTGATCTTGCTGTAACTCAGGCCTGCCAAGAAGACAATTATCTGGATGGTCTTGCCCAGGCCCATCTCGTCTCCCAGGATGCCTCCTACCTGCTGGCAGTGCAGCTCCCACAGCCACCTGACACCTGTCTGCTGGTACCTGCAAAGAGGGAAGCCGCCGGAGAGAGCGAAGGGAGCACGTGAGCCTCGCGCCCGGCCTCCTCCGCCCGCCCCGCCCGCGTGGGCTTTGCAGCAGGCCCCACAGCCAGAAGGGCTCGGAGTTCCACGAAGGGCCCCTCACGATGTGCAGCACGAGGGCTGCTCCGTTGACCGTCCCCGTCTTTCGTCGGGTGGGACCCCCAGGGACCGGGGCTCTTAGCAGCCTAGCAGGTTGCGGGGAGATGTTGAAACGCAACAGCGGCTTCCTCGTAACCAAGGGGCCTGTTCCCAGGGACCTTAAAGAGCCAAAGGCTCTCCTCAAATTAAGGTGATGTTTTATTAATTGCGCTTCCATGGCAGGATGATGGCCGGGTTCCAGACAGACAGCCGACTTCTGATGGATCGGAAGAAAGGGGATTACCAACAGGTGGCAGGGATGGCAAGGGGTTCCCTAGACCAGGCCGAGTACTTCTGTTTTTCCTCAGGTGGGGTTTTTTTTTTGGGGGGGGGCATTAATATTATCTTCTTATTTTAGGTGCAGTGATTTACTGTATATAAGAGCCCTTTTACCCAGTTCTTCCCTCAAAATGGCAGGGAACTGACAAACAGTTGAGTGTCCAACCATGTGCAATAACCTCATCAGATAACCATGGTTTATGAATAAAATTGAATCCACACATTTTGCGAAGGCATCCTGTGGTTTATTTGGCCTTAGCTAAGCTTCCATCCAGGCCCTGCAGCACAGAAACCATGGTTTAGGGAGTAACATGCTGTGTAATTCCAGACAAGGGTAGATTATTCAGCAATCATGGTTAGGAAATCAGGGTTTACCAAACTGTATGAAACCACAGAAACCTCTCCTTGGAGGGTCTCCTTGGGGGCGAGAAGAGCACCGAAATGAGTGTTGACACAAGTTCCGAGCCAACTAAGCTGAATTAAAATAGGCAGAAGCAGGAGGCCCCTACCTGGTAAATAAATTATAAGAGAAAATTCACCAACTAGAGGCACTTCTCCAGATTAAAGCAAATAAATAATTCCAAATCCATGACCGAAGCTATCAATTAATCAGCTGCAGCTTGAAAACGGAGCACTACTTTGCGTTTATCCAAGAGACGGTCTCCCCTTGTGGCTCTCCTGCCAGTCTCGGCCCTCGGGCTCTACACCGAGAGCACATGCCCCCCCCCCGGGGGGGGGGGGAGAAAGATGGGAGCCAAGCACAGTGTGTCAGGTAACGTTTCTCACAGTGACCACCTGGAAAGGGAGGCCGTCGCGGGGCCAGGGGAAGCAGCCGCCTCCAAGCGAGGACCGGGGACGGGGGGACGGGGCACGGGACCATACAGATCCTCAGCAGCTAGGAGGAAGAGGGAGACCTTCGAAAGCCCCATCTGACCACCCTAGAGGGCAACGGCTATGACTGCACCTCAGGGCTGACTGGGGCGGTCAAGAGAGTATCGGACGGACTCCGTCCTCGGGAGAGGCGGAGGGATTTGCAGCCGCTCCCTCCGGCCAGGGACTCCGAAATGTATGGCTAATGTGGTCTGCTTGTGATTTCCTGTAACTTTTTCTCACTCCCCAGTACACTTTTCAACATTTCCCCAAAACTATTCTTGCAGGAAGGGAGGGAAGGAGGGAGGGGTTTTTTAAATAAAACTTTTTAAGAAGGAGAACTAGTATATCTTTTCATATACCTACTTGTACAGTTTCCTGAAGAGGGAACCCGGAACTTTAAAACCCTCGAAAAATTCCGCATCGCTTTCGTCTGACTCTCCAGCCGTGCTCTGACAGCCGCTTTGGCCTGTTAGTTGCTGTCTGTGCCACCTCCTGAAATTAAGGTAAGAATCAGCACAACATCCCACCGAAGTTAGAAAACCTGGCACTTCAGGCAGCTCGCAGGGAAGAAAGAGTAAACGTGAAAAGCATATTTTACGCTGCCGCCGTCCCCATCGTCCTTCTCAGAGCACAGCCAGGTCACTCTGGAAATGGGACAAAAATTTAAGTCAAACAAATCAACGTTTACAATATCCAGGCCCACAATAAGCATCCTAGAGGTTAATCCCAAGGCCCAGGAAAGGGGAATCCATTCCCTCCCAGGACTGGCCTTCCTTGAAGGGAAGGGAATTGGAGCTAACTATTCTGCATCCCTCCACGTTCAGCCAGGCCAGGCGTAACGTGGTCAACACCAAGCCAAGCGAGGCGAAGGGCAGAGGGTTTTGTAACCACAGGTGCAGCCTGCCCCATCCTCATCCAGACCCCAAGATCGGGGCCACAACGCTTCCATCCCCCCCCCTCCCAATTCATCCCAACTCAATACCCGAGGCCTCCTGTGACTCCTTCGACCTGACCTCACAGGCTGGTCCTTCAAGGGAACCGTGCAGGGACCCTTGTGGAAACTCTGGCCAGAGCTCCTAGGCGGGGGAGCCAGAGAAGGGAGGCCTGGGGGGGTCCACGCCCTCTGTACGCCTGGACTCAGCCTTGCAGCTACGCGACCAATCCATGGAGTGGAATGGCGGCAGGCCATTGCCTTCTCGCTAGGGCCGAGGGAAGTGACTGGCCCCAGCTGGCTCCCGTGCCTAAAGCAGGACTGAAACTCCCACTCCTGGTCCAGCACCTTCCCTACTGCACCCCAAGCGAGCTGCCCGGGAGAAATGGAATTAACATGGCTTCCCAATACAAAAGTCCTCTGCGTAGGAGGGTTTTGAACTTATAGGAGGAACAAGAAATTGCTTCTCACAAAAGTTCAAATGATTTTGCTATGTGGAAACGAGATAGTTCGTGAAAGAGCAGGTTACTTTTCTAGCTTTATTCATCCTAATTAATAAAAAAAACCCCAAGTTTTACCCTCTCCAGAGGATGAGGAAAGAGGGGGCCCTCCGGTGCGTAAGAGACTCAGCCCCCACGGCTCGACCTCTAAACTGGCTCTGGAGCAGAAGGGAAGAGACGCCGTCCAGCAATTTCTCCCCAGACAGAAGCAGAAAAGTTAGAAGGAAGACAAAGAGCAACGGGGGGGCTGCCTTCTGCTTTGAAATCCTCAGTCGGTTTTTTAAATGACTGAAAATGTAACCTACGGGTTGTTGTTTTTTTTAATACAAGTCTGTCGCCTTTTAAAGACCATGATGGGAATCCCCACCCCTGCACGTGTCCCGAGCGCAGCTCTGTGCTTGCAGAGAAGGCGACCGTCTTTCAGAGGGACAAGGCCCAGAGAAGCCACCCAGGAACCGGTCTGGGCGCCCCTCCTGGAGGCTCCCGCCCAGGGAGGCCAAGGTCCGGAGGAAGGACATGGCAGGAAAGGAGGCCAATGCCCCCTCCCCCTCTCAAGACGGAGCCCCTCCCTCAAGCCCCGGGAGAAGGGGACCCTGGCGCGCAGGGAGTCCGCTTGCCACTGCGGCTGGGGCTTCAGGGGACACGGCTGGGATTTGCTTTGGGGATGTTTGGTTTCATCATGGTTTTGTGGGCCACCCAGAGTTGTAGTGCCTGAACGCATAAACAAAGTAATTCACGTTATGACATTGGGGTATTTTGCACCCCTGTGTCCCTTGAGCCCCCCTAACTCAGAAGAGCTGAACCCCTTCTTCATGAGCACAACACTAACCGGGGACGCAACTGCAGCCATCAGCCCCCACCCCCCACCCCCGGTGCCGTTCTGCTCTCTGCACACGTCTTTGTCCCCACCGCAGAGGCGGAAACCGGATCCTTTCGGCTCCCTGGCGGGGCTGGGGGCTTTCCAAGGGGTTTAAGAAGCAGCATCAGAACTTATTTCAGATCCTGGCATGTTCAGGATCTGGTCAAAACAAGAGCAAAAACAGAGGGGAGGGGCATTGGGGGGGGGGAGGACTCCCCTGAGCCACTGGCTTAAAAACTGTTTCTCTGTGTAAATAAATAAATAAAATGGTTAGGTCAGTTAGGTGGTAATTAATATATTCATTTATTTTTACTGTGGACTCCACACTTTGTAACATCTTAGAAGTTTGAAGCCCCAGGGCCATCCGGCTCCAGGGAGAGGAGGACCAGCTGACAGGGAGTGGGAGTTTGGCTCTGGTGGTCGTGGAGGAACCTGGGGAAGGGCAGAGGCCGGATGGGCAGTCAGAGGAAGACCCAGGCCCATCCCCTCTCCATCCTAGGGCACGCAGGGAGGAGCGGATAAGGCAGAGACGTGGGTGGCGTGGTCTACGGGGGAGGAAGGGGCCCTGATTCCCTTCATGGGCTGCAGCTGGGAGGACCGGTTAAAAGGACAAACTGTGCATGGCAAAGGTGCTGGAAGCAAAGCGTGCATTCTTGTGTCTGAGCTTATCTGGGGTTTGGCTTCCTCCCAACTGTGGTTGCTGCTGTTATTTGGCAGAAGTCTGCGATTGATCATCCTTGCCTGTCGTAGTAATTCCTTCAGTGTGGTGTGTTGGGTTTTTTATTTCGAATTAACTTTGCTTTGGGTGGGGACAGCATTTACTCCCTCCGTAAACTGTTTTTTCTTTAAGAGTTTGATATCCTGCCGAGGATAATTGGACATTGGGGCCAAGTTGGAGGCATTAGAGGGACTTTCTTCTATTTTTGTGTCTTGGTTATTTTTGTGTCGCGCCCCGGGTATCATACCAGGGTCTCAATTCTGGTTACTTTCTAAAGAAGCATCATTTTTGACTTCATGTTCTTGTTTATAGGATTTAACATTTCTATTATTATTTCTAATTTTTACCTTATAAAAACAGCGCTTTGTTCAATAATAATCAACCCTTTCTTACGGAAAATAACCTGACAATTGCTGCATTTAATTCAGGCAAAGTTGAATACTCTTCAATCAATAGGTTTTTTTAACTGTAAAATACTTCATAATTGTGTACAAAAGGTTTTAAACTCAAAATGTCATTTTAGTTTCAGTAATTCTCCCAAACCTAACCAGAAGTTGAAACAGCTCCACGTTTAAGCTTGGGACACTCCCAGACGGAACAGCACAATCAGTATAATGGACGGTTTCTTTGGACTCAAAATGGCTGTTTTAAACTTATTTATTGGCCTTATCGGCCATTGCAATCAACCGACTGAGCACTATACGATTGTGCAAGTCCACAATTTAAGTTAAAATACATTAAGTACCAAAACCATACACGATCAATCCATCGTGTATATGCCAGGAATTTAAAATTCCAAAACCACAATTAAAAGTGATTAATCATTACTGAAACTGATTCCTTCCTTCCTTTGTAATTCTTTCAGTAATCACCTCCAGTGTCTAACTTCCACAGCTGTCTGTTTTCATGGGATTAGACACCTTGTAACGAACAAGAAAAAGCATATTATTTAGTCCAATTGCTGTAAAAGGATAGCATTAAGCAAAATGATATTTTGATGTACTGTGAGGACAGGAGAAAGATGAACCAGCTGAGGTTTCAAAATATACCCAGGAATCAAGCTGGGGTTATATAGTTTATGTTTCTAGAAGACGACGCTTCTTTATTTCAAAAAGACAAGAATCCCTTAACGATCGTTATCATTTTGGAAACCGAGAGAACGATTTATTCTTCAGATCTGTTTACGACTTGTGCTAAGTCGGTCTAATTGCTGCTTCCTTGGCAGCTGGGATGATGCTATCAAAATTACACGCCTTAACAAATGAAGAAAAACTGACTGAAAATTAGGAATGAAAGCTGTACTTGGATTCCTACTCAGCGTATACGGTCCCGAGTTTTACGAAGTTGTTGGTATTTTGGATTACCCGGTCCTTAAAACGCAACATTTAAATGCCTCTTGAAACACTGAGTTTGTTTTAAAAGAGGTTCAAAAGAACTTTCCAAAGGAGATGCACTTAAAAAAGATGACAGCATTTTATGGGGAGAGGCTGGGAGACTGGGGTGCCCATTAAATATACAAATTTCCTACTCCTAAAAAAAGGTGCTTTACTTCCCACCAGGGCAGGCTTTGGGCATCATCTACCGTCTTCCAAAAATGGGAGGCTGCTTGGCCAAACGGCCAACTTATGTCCATCCAACCCCTCCGTGGCTCTCTTGACCAGGGCAACACGGCAAAGGGAGTTCCTTTGTCCAGGACGGAGTAAGGTCCCCTGCCTTGGGCAGGAGGTTGGGCTAGAGGACCTCCGAGGTCCCTTCCAGTCCTAGGGTTCTATACTCGATATTTTGCAAATCATAAAGCAGGCAGTGCCCACAACAGACCTACCGCCAACGCCAGAAACCGCCCTCACGCATAATAGGACCACAGAACCCCCTCTATCTCGTCCTCTCGCGTGCCCCCTCACCTCCTGGCCACCGCTGCAGACAAAGGGCCCCTGTGGGGAGTCCTCCTCCTCCTCCTCCTCCTCCTGGCTCGCCTCCTACCTGCCTCTCCCTGGAATCCCCCTTTTTAATTGGCCTGGCGCTTCAGATGTTCAGAGGAGACCCCCAGCTGGCTGTCAGGCTTCAACATCGTAATATTTTAATCATGATGAAGAACCGTCTCCCCAGTACAATCCTGAAGGCTTCTCTGTGGGAAGGAAAATTCATTTTCTTCCTTCCTCCCTTTCTTTTTTTGAAGGAAGCGGGATTTCCCCACACAGCCAAGCACTCAACCCAGCAGCCCAGGAGGAGCAGCCGTGAGTATCGGGCGAGGGAAGCAAGCCCACCCTGTTTCCCTCAACTATCAACCGCAAGACGTGAAATGCAAATGACGCCTCCTGGCTGGCAATTTCACTCCGTTTTTTATCTCCCAGGAGCGCTTCCCTTAGCGGGGCTCACCTGGGGAGGGAGCGGGGGCACGACGACGTCAGCGTGCACAGATGCCGCCTGACAGCCTCAGCAGCCGACGTGTCTGGGCAACCTCAGGTGGAATGTTTCCCCGGCAATCGGCGTTAGCCGTGTCTCTAAGTGTCATTTAGGCTTTTATGGTAACTTCAGCAACTGCAGGAAACGTAGAACTTTACCAAGGATGAATTGCCACAGTCTTAAGGTGATTTTTTTAAAAAAGTTGCTGGAATGGATTTAAAATGTGGATCACATTAAAACTTTCAATCAAAATAAATTACTCTTGATGAAAACACTGAATTAAAATGATTTAATATTGAGCTAGCTTAATGAAAAAAGCTAACTTTTAAGAAAATAACAAATATTTTACATTTAACATATGCATTAATTCTTTGCAATGCCTCTCAAAAAGACGTCTGTTTTCTTAAGCTGTTTTTTGGCCAGCAGACTGATGCAGGAGGCCACGGAGGGTGGAAAAAAGGAGACAGGGGAGGAGGGGCTGCCCGCGGACCGGGCAGAGGCACCAGAGGCACCGCGGGTCGGTCCCTCGATATTTCCAGGCCGGCCCCATGTGCTGGATCCGGCCTGAGGGCCTTGAGTTTGACACCCCTGTTCTAGGGCATAATTTCTCAATTATCTATCAAGCTGGACTTAAATTCCCCAATAACCTTCTAATAACTGGAATTACACAACTGGAATAATCCAAGTATTCAAAGAAATTTGGAGTTTCTGAGCAAGTAAAGGCAAGAAGGAAAAAGGCACATAAAAATGGCAGTCTTTGTCTACCCAAGACAAGCAGTTCTTTAATAACATCAAATTTGTATCCGCAAGGTAACAATTCTGCCTTTTCATTTACTAAAAATGTTGAACTAACGACACTTCTGAGACAGAAGCATCCACTAAAAATATTTGGTCTAATCTATTTCAGATCAGAGACTGGAGAGAAAAGGATTACAAGAGAGTAACGGGCACACAACCTCTTTAAGCCACCTTTCCTCTGCCTCACTAGTTTTTTCCCACTGTCCTCCCCTCCCCCTGCAGAGATTGGAGAGGAAAGGATTACAAGAGAGTAAGCAGGCATGGAGACTACGTATCGAAAGGGATGGGCCAGCCTCGGCTGTTCACCCAGCTGATTCAGCGCAGGGGGCCGCCAGGTCCTAGGGCATTCCTTCGACCCGTGTATTCCCCACCGTAGTTCCTTCCGTTCCAGGGAATGTAAATGCAAACATTAATTCCCTTATTATGCAAATGATCCCAGGGCTGGGAAGAGCATCGCGCAGGACAGGGGAATGGGGAAAAAGGAAAGCTGAACTAAAAATAAAAGCACAGTTGCATTCTCGTGATCTTCCACTTAGCCACTATATTGCCGGACCCAACTGTGGTTGCTGCTAAACAAGGGCTACCCGCAACTTCACCTGGTTTAATCCCATAATCTGGACCTTCCAATGTACAGGTATGTGCTTCACACTGACCTTAGCCGTTGCTTATAGTAATCTTCGTTGCCGTCATCCTTGTATCTCTTTATTCTCCGCTTCCTGATCATGTCCACTTCTTCTTCTTCTTCTTGGTCGTCGTCTTCTTCTTCTTCGGAAGGGCTTGGGAAGAAATCCTCATCCGAGTCCTCTTGATCTTCTGGCTTCAGTGGGGCTTCCCAGGACACCGGACGATTCCCCTCCTGGCCCTCTTGAAAAGACTCCCCGTCCTCCTCCTGAGACCCCCCGCATCCATGGGCCTCCCCGTCCTCCTGCTGCCCCCCCTTCTCTGACTCCCCATCCGGGGGGAGCTTGGCTTTGGCCTGCAGGCGGAGACCCTGCTGCTGCCGCTGCCGCCGCTGAGGGCCTCCAGCTTTCCGTGGGCCGTTGCCCCTCTTGCCCCCTTTGGGGAGGGAGGCCGGGGATTGGGCCCGGCTGCCCTGGGAGGGCGCTTTCTGCCGGCCTCCCCTACGAAACGGGGCTCTCTTCCTCTCGAACAGGAGCATCGCCTGATCCGCCAAAAGCTTTTCAAAACCCGACGTTTCGTTCAGCATGATCCGACGGGGCTTCCTCTCTTCTTTCAGAAGCATCTTCGTCCCAAAGGGAGTCATCTGGCCAGTTCGCACGAGTTTCTCCCATTCGGTCTCTTCCTGCACTGACATCAACATTCTTCCGAGGGATGAAGGACCGGGAGCTGAGAGAGAGAGAGAGAGAGAGAGAGAGAGAGAGAGAGAGAGAGAGAG
>NW_020769446.1:994713-1008428 GCF_900518735.1 Pseudonaja textilis | reverse complement strand
GAGAGAGAGAGAGAGAGAGAGAGAGAGAGAGAGAGAGAGAGAGAGAGACACCCAGGCTCTTCAGCACATTGGAAAGGCCTACACAGAATGTCCTTTTCCTAACACCACCACCACCAAGTGCACATAAGAGCCACGCGTGTAATTTGTCCACGTTGGGAAAGCTGTTAGAAGCAGACCAAGCCCTATTCTCCATCGTCCCAGGAAACAGGTTGTGAAATAACGGATGTGAGCTACAGAAAGGCAAACTCCAACTAAGTGACTAAAAAAGGCTCTACCAAGGCACCACCCAGAGAGACTTCCCCTTCTTCCTCTCCCGACTCTGCTCAGCAGAGCGAATCCCTTCTCTGGGGGATTCCAAACTGGACCCCTCCATCACGCAGGAGGCCCCAGCAGCCCTTTGGAACTGAAGGATTCCAAGTTTTTCAGACAAACGGTTCACCCCAACAAACCTCCTGCTGTTCAAGCCTTCCGTTTTATTTTAACTGTTAAAAGGCAAAGTCATATTTTCTCTGGAAGTCTCCAGTGGGTGTTTAGTGTTTCAATATACATATACAACCACCAATACTCAAAAGATAGCTCGCTCCATTAAAACGACGTTATTCTACTCCGCATAATTTTAACTGCTGACAGATAATATTGCAATGAAAAATATATTTCAATCATGCTCTTTGTCAACTTAAACATTTTCTGTAGCTCCGTTCATTTGATTAACACTTGCAATTTATTAAGACCAATGTTCTGATCTCAAGGGGACGGGCGTCCCTTCGGAGCCATCCCAAGATTTACTTTCATTTGTGAAAAAATTCCCACACGGGTACTCACAGATCCCATTTTGCAGGTGTGCAAAATTAAAACAGTGCCAAATCTCTCTAAAGAACCATCCGCTGAAATACATTAGCGTGCTTCATTTGCACTCAAGTACCAAAATTTCATTTGAAGCAAACATATACCAAAATGGCCTCCAAAGTCATCCCTGGACTCCTTCGCTTTGTCTCCTCCAACGGCAGCAGGGACCGTCCCGTCATCAGGATCTTCGTCTTTACCTGCAGTTTGAAGGTGCTTTTGTTTCGTTTTCATTTTCTTAAACTCTTGCTCCTGAAATGATAAAAGCAAGTTAGTAAGAGCTGAGTGGGGGAAACTCTCTTTCTATGCACGGCGAGTCTGCCAAGGTTTTGTACCTGAGCGATGGAAAACATCCAGTCACATTACGGGAAAAGCTACCCTTTCTGTCTTCCTGGCCCAAGGCAAGACTCTCCAATGTTCTTCACTCAATACATTGAGTTCCTCATTCACTACTACAGGCAACGTTTTCAAATGGCTGTGAAATCCAATTTTGATAGACAGACAGACAGACAGGCAGGCAGTGTGTGTGTGTGTGTGTGTGTGTGTGTGTGTGTGTTTTCTTGTTTTCGCAGGTACTTACATGTATGGTATTCAGCTTTGTTTGGGTATTTTCCCACGTCATTATAGTTGTACTTTTAAAGCTGTAGCAACATTTCGGCAGAATCTCATCTGCCATCATCAGGCAGAATTCTGTATTGTGTTCGTCTGTGAGTCAGACTTTTACAGTTGTTTCAGTTTTAAATTTGGGGCTAGCCTACTGCTATGCCAGAATGGTTTTTTCTTCATCCTGATTGCTTGGGAGTCTTGGTCTGTGTTTATTGGTCTTGGAGTTTGCTGTGTTCTGCTTGATTGGTGTTTCTAATATCTTCTGTCTATTTTGTGGCTTTTTTTGTGTCTTGATTGGCTGGCAACATTGTGTTTCCTGTATTGGAGGCTTTTAGTGCACCTTGGCTCCGAGTAAATGGACGGCTATCATTTGTTAGGAAGCTAGGTTTCATCTGGGTGCCTGGTTGGGGTGTGTTTGAGCTGGAGGTTTCAGGGGGGATCTGTTTGTGCCCAGGTGTTTGCCTGGCTAGTGGTGTGGACATTTTTTGGTTTGTGAGTGCAGGCTTCCAGATAATTGACAGTCTGGTGGAGTCATCTCTTCTATTCATGCTTTCAGGTCTTTTTTCAATCTCTATGGCTTCTCTGATAGTTCTGTGGCTGGGGTTTTCTATAGTGGCTAGGGTTTTGGTGCCATTGAAGTCGATGCTATGACCTGTTGCTTTCATGTGTTGGACTAGTGAGGAAGTGTGTTCCAGCTTTTTTACTGCATTTTTGTGTTCATCCAGGCGGGTACTTATTCTTCTAATGGTCTGTCCAATGGATGTGGCAGGGCATGATGCACAGGGGACTTCGTATATGCCTTGGTTTTCCAGGTCAATTTTATCTTTGGGGTTTCTAAGGATGGCTGCTATTTTTCTGTCTGTTTTGAAGATAGTCTTGATGTGATGCCTGTGTAGTATCTTACTGATTTTGTCTGTAGTACCTCTTATGTAGGGCAGGACAACAGTTCCATAGGTCTGTTCATCTCCTAGGTCTCCATTATGTCTCAGTGTGTTTTTGTGGATCAAGCCAGTGATTTTGCTTTTGTGGAAGCTGTTAGCTGTCAGTACTTTAGTCAGAGTGCATAGTTCAGTCTTTATGTGTGTCTTGTCTGCCAGGCGTTTGGTTCTGGCAATTAGCGCTTTGGCCATGAACACTATTCAGAAGCCTGATGATGGCAGATGAGATTCTGCTGAAACGTTGCTACAACTTTAAAAGCACAACTATAATGACATGGGAAAATACCCGAACAAAGCTGAATACCATACATTTAAATACCCATGAAAACTTAACATATACACATATACATATACATACATACATACATATATAATATACACACACATATATATGTATATGTATATATATAACGTTCAATGCAAAACCATATTAGATAAAACCTGAATATTTACATTTTGATATGAGAAGGATTCTATGTTAGAAGCTGAAAGTCACTCCTACTTTTACTTTAAGGCCACAAGAAATCCTTCCTCGGCCACCCTGTCTTTAGGATTTTTTTTTAAATAATATTTTTATTAAAAGCTTTAATTATAATAATAAAAAACTTACTTGTGTTTCTCCAAAAATAAGACCTGGTCTTATATTAATCTTTGCTCCAAAAGACGTATTAGGGCTTATTTTCCAGTTAAGTCTTATTTTTGGGGAAACACAGTAACACAAGCTAAAAAGAAAAATAAATATATTAAAATGTCAAGAAAGAAAGAAAGAAAGAAAGAAAGAAAGAAAGAAAGAAAGAAAGAAAACCTAAGGAAGTGACTGCCACCTTCACTGTGAAAAGTATATACAGTTTCACTATCTCTTCACCTCCCCTTAGTTAACAGATATAAAACCCGTTCTTTACAATTTCTCACCAGGCTGTCTATTGCTGCTTTTTAAAAATTTCTGTCTACGTTGAATTTTTCACTCCTTTTAGGAGCTCCTGATCATGAACCGGCACCTGGCTTGATATATTTGACTGAGGGTTCCATTTTTTTAACCTATAGGCTGGCTAAGTATTCCTACATATCTCATGAAGACACAACGGTTGACTTTACAGTGCTATGACTTGTGAAGGACTTCATGAACAATGGCTGAAGAATTAGGACAAGAAACATTTGGAAAAATCACTTCTCCATGGAAAAAAATAAGAATGAGCTGAACAAGGTTTTATATTTCTTTTCATTAGGGCATGTTGTAAGGATTTAGTAATAGCTGGTTTTGTGAGGATTTCAGAGGTAGTAACAATCCGCAACCAACTATTATTTACCAGTAAGCAACACTATGTATATAAAATCAAAATTTCAAATGAATTTTAACAAGTATTAAACACGGATGATTCCAAACAGCAGAAACCATTAAAACAAATGTCACACACAAGTAGTAACCGTCCCTTACTATGTTGCAGTTCTGTTCTTTTGCAGAATCCAGTTTTCTATCGGTATGCTCATTAGCATCAGTCTGAGGCCTAATTTGCTCCAGATGGTTTGCAACGGGTGGTTTTGGAGAGGATGTACATGGTCTGAAAATAAAATTCAATGACATTAAAATAACTGGATTAAAAAAGGGATCATAACTATATTAATAGGAACTACAAACATCCCTTTATTTCTGAGGAGCCGCAGCCTGCTTTACAGTGTTGATGATAGAGCTCTAGCAGCAAGACCGTGTGTGTGTGTGTGTGTGTGTGTGTGTGTGTTAACTGTAAACTTCAGTTCACAAAGCATTTATTATCATCCTGAATTCAATGCAACTTATCCAAATCAGCAGTTTCACCTTAATATTTTCACAATGTTAAGTGAACTAACCGGACTTCTTGTGTTCTTAGTATTCGCCGGTCAGGGAGGGGACATTTGATGGCTTGAAACCATTATTTTCTGTGGGATGGAAAAGGCTTTTCATGGCTGAAATGAAGCCAGGAATCACCACAGGCCCCTTTGGCAAAGTTTCAGAGGAAATTATCAAGGGATGACGCAGAGACTTTGCTCTCCGACGTAACCGCTTTATCTCAAGCCCACTGTCCCATTCTGACCTTTCAAAGGGGTCCAGGAAAGGTCCCAAAGTGACCCCCAGGCAGACCGTAAAAACCTCCTTTCGCTTACCCCACGTCTTCCCATTCAGACTGGCTGCCCGTTTCAGCGGCGTCATGACCCGGACGCCCTTCAGCGGCTTCCCCGATCGCCTTGTCTATCTGCTGAAGGACTCCGTGCTCCAAGACCTCCTGGTCGTAGACCTCGACTCCCAGCAGGCCTCTGAGCTCAAGCGCTTGGTCCTGGGGGGCCACGGACCGAATCTGCTGCCGATCAATTAGCACCGTGGGTCCCTTTCGGGGGGTCCCCACAAAAGCCTCCGCCGGCGGTGCTTTGTTCCCCAAGGCCCGCCTCTCCCTCTGGTCCCCCATATGACATTCACGGGGCATCCCGTCCTCCCCTGGCTTATTCGCTTCATCTGCTCCGCTACGACTTGCATTGCTACTGCCGCTGCCGTCCATTGTCTGGGCTTGAAGCCTTCCTTCCGGCTGGAGTTTCTGGGCAGGCATCTCCTGTTCAAACACAAAAGGAAAAGGCCGTTTCAGACTCTGAATTTCAAGATTCTGCATTTCAAGCAGCTCTAATTTTGAATTTTCATGGAACCATGAAGCCCAAAATCAGTAAAGATAATACACTTCAAAATCTCATCTAGACTCCAATTATATTCAACAGCCTCTACAGCATCATATTGGGAAGGTTTACAGTCTTGGTATATTCGATTGTTCTGCAACCTTAAAGACCAACACACTACCATCCGCTCTCAGAATTGCTACGATAACTAAATAGTTTGCTTATTGAGATGCGTGAAATTATTTGCACATCTAAGGATTATGGGAAATTTTACATAAAGGACAAAACTCATCAATTTAAGTTTAATTTTTAAATAATTAAGAATATATCACGATACACAATTAACTCCAGAAACATTACTTTCTAGGGAGCAAATGAGGCTGCCTATTCATGCTCTAGTTGGCTCAAGAACTAGATGAACCTCAGGCGCTCGGCCTGGCCTGAGAATCTGCTTATGTTGTTACCAACTGAATTATAAGCGTAATGTACACAAATGACTGAAGTTTTAATGTGGGAAACAAGCTCCCCGTATCTGTGGTTTCTGCATTTCGCCTGCAAAGAAGAGATACACAGAAAGGATCATCAGCCACAAGGTTCCTCTTAGGAAAGGCTGTTCCCTCTTCTGTCACCCTTCACAGTGAGTGTTTATTTAGGAACCGCTCCAGGATACAATGAGAGGCCCCCCTGCCCCCCCCCCCCCTTTGCCACCCCAACAGTTAGGACGGAAGAGGCCCTTGGTCCTCCGGCCACCCTCCCTTCCCAACACCTGGGCTGCAAAACCAGCCCTGCCCCCGCCCGGCAGGAGAGCCTCCGCCTGGGCGAGTCCACCCAGGTCCCTTGGCAGCCGGATGGCACGGGGAGCCTCCCTGGGTTTCTTCTCTCCTGCTCCCTCCCTCAAGGAAGAGGAGGAGGAGGAGGCGGCTTTTATCCCGCCTTGACCTAGTTCAACTCTAGGTTGCCCAGAGTCTGTGGCCGTCCTTGCACATTGGTTTGTTTATATGTGTCTCTATATGAAAAGTCGTTATTAAAAACCAGCCCTTAAGGAAAGAGTCCCCCCCCCCAGAAGCCTCCTTCCCAGGCAGTCCGGGGGGGGCGGAGGGGGGGCAGGCTGCCCACCTGACAGGTAAACGGACTGGGACAATGGGGAGATCCTGGTGCGCTCAAGGAGAGGCCGCCGCTCCCCCCTCCCCCGCACACCAGCCCTGCCAGGTGGGCTGGGCTGAACGGGGGAGGCGCCCACCGGCCACTTTCCAGCCCTCTGTCCAACTCCAGGGCCCCAGGTGCAGCCGGGCTCGCTTCCTAGAGCCACCTGCCCTCCTCCTCCTCCTCCTCCTCCCTCTCTCGGCCGCAGGGCCAGGCAGCGGCTGCCGGGCGAGGGTAGCTCTGCTGGGGCGGCCGCCACTCGGGCCCCGAGGCGGCAGGCGAGCCGAAGACCGAGGCGGCCGAGAAAGCGGCACCTACTGAGAGGCGGAGGAGCCCCGGGATTCCACGGGCCCGGTGCACCCCGAGGCCACGGCGCTCCGCTCGGGAGGAGGAGGAGGGGGAGGAGGCGAGGCCGCCGGCAGCCCCGCTCCGCTACTCCGGGGCTGCTTTCAACCCGCCACGGCCCCCGGCAGGCCTCTGCGCATGTGCTCCTCGGCTCCTCTACTTCCGGCGGGACCGGCGCTCCGGCCAGGGGACGCCCAGGGCGCCTGCGCGAAGGCCGCCGTCTTCCGGTCTGCGGGTGGGCCATTGGCTGGGACGGGGCGGTCCTTGAAGGCCCGGGATGCTGGGAGTTGAAGTCCGCCCGTCTTAAAGTTGTCAAGGTGGAGGAACATTAGAGTTTATTAGTTGATTAGATTTTTATCCCAGTGGGTCACGTGACCCGCCCTTCTCGTGGATACGAGCGGACGGAGCGACACGAAAGAGCCCGAACGGCGCCATCCCGGAATAAGCGCGCCGGTTTTCATCCCGGAGGGCGCTCTGGGGGGGGGGGGACGGAAAGGGCGCGGGAGCCCCCCCCACCCCCGTCTGCGGTGGGGGGCGGGGAGGGGCGAGGGGAGCCGCGGGGCCTCCTGTCCTGGGAGCCGGGGGGAATGTGCTGCTGCCCGAGGACCGGAGCCCCCCACCCGCCTTTCTGCCTGCGGGACCTTCTCGGGCCGCTTTGAGCCACCTCCGCACCCAGCAACGGATGGCGGTTTCTGCTCACCCGAGTCTCCAAGCGTTTCTCTTATGGGCCCCTTGACTTTTTTTTCTCAGTATCTGCAACGTCCTAAAATTGCAATTGGGTCAGCAAATGACGGGTGCCCGTCCATCCATCCATCCAGTGAAAGCCAGGTGTGACGCCACTTGTTCATTCTCCACGACCTCTGGATTTACCTGACAAACATCAAGTCATGATGAGCTATCATATCAGCTATGATATTGGAAAAAGCCATGCAAAATACAGAAATAGCCCAACCTTCATATTTTATAAAGGTTTCCATGGATTAGACATAGGCACACGTTTCAACTGTATCATAATTTTAATGAAGAGGATAATTAACTTGAACTGGATGCAATACGTTACCTGTAGTGTGGCCGATGTGGAGTAGGGAGTCAGCCCACACGGGGTCTAAGCTATTTTTGCCACATGTCTAGAACTGTTCCAGAAAAGCCACAAAACCACATTTAAGCTAGCCTGGAGAAAGTATTGGAGGGCCAGTGTGGTGAACTGAGATTCCTGCAGCATAATGTACCCTCCTGCCACATCCTCTCTTGGCTCTAGTGGGTGGCCAGCAGGTGCTCTGCCCTTCCTGAGTCCATGGGACTCGAACAGATAAAGGATTGGATTATTAGATTATTCTTGTTACCTCCTCAAGCCACAAGCGCCTGGGTGTTTGCTGCCAGATTGGGATAGACTGGCTGGAGTGTAAGGGAGACGCTGAAGGCCATGGATGGTCTTCATGAGGGCAGGGATCTGGCAGGTACAAGACAAGGCCAAGTTGTTGTTTTTTTAAGCCATTCTTTTCCTGCCAATTAACACAGCAGCCCTAGAAAACTTGGCTTGGAGTTGGAGAATGCTTGCAGCTGCACCTGAAATGGCCAGGGAGAGCTGGATGGATCCCAGTCCTAGAAAGTGAAGCATCTTGGATCATATTCATGGCCAGGACTATGTTGGGAGAAGAGAGAGGACATTCCTCGTTGGGCTGGAGGAGCTAAAGGCTGCTGCTGCTTTGTTGGGCTGGGGAATGAGATAAAGGCAACGCCCTGAAGATCTGCCCTTCAAGAATGGTTAGCGGGGTGTGTTCCCCTTACATGACTTAGAGGGAAGACTTAGAGGTCGTGCAATCTGCCTCCTGGACAGGAAGGAGAGCTGGGCCGGCAGAGCCTTGTTTTCCCCAAGGGGGCAGAGCAGGGCAAAACTGAAGCGGGCTTTGGCCTTTGCCATTCGGACTGTTGCACTCAGGACAGCGGGAAATGCTTCTGTAGGGGAAACCGAGCCTAGGTCGTTTTCCTGAAACGGTTAAACTTGCTGTGGGGGCTCCTGGCAGGATTTCTGAGCCGGGGCTTATGGAACCCTGCAGATCTCGGCATTATTACCGCGGATTTTTGCTTAGAGAAAGGAAGATTTCTCAAGGTGCTTTTTAAGACTTCCTGATTTGTGCTGGCAAGTTGTTAATCAGTCTGTGGCAGCATAAATAAAATTAAAGAGTTTAATTAAAACTAATGAACGAGCGAACAGAGAATAGATAGCATGTTTCACTGTCAGAATCCTGATGTTCTCAATAATTAAAGTGTCACAGAATAGGAGATGGCTTGAAAATGTCAGAAATATAGAAGAAAGAAAAGTTTTTAAAAACAGGCCTGCCATTTCAGAACAGCTGGAGAGTTTATGTAAGCCCAGCCAATATAAAACCCCACGGAGGATCTCCAGACAAGCCGCCTTCCTTCCAGCCTCATCTAGGGGAGTTCTTCTGCTCTTCTTTGTCAGTTTGCTTAATTTCCACCTGGAGGTGTTTCTTTTGGGTCGCCCTAATGCATGACTGTTGCATCTGACAGAGCTCCGAGCCTGGGGACCTGGTGTCCCCCCCGGGATCCTTTCGGACAGTGTCATGGACGCCCCCCAGCAGGACTGGGGGAAAGGAGGCAGCCCGTGGATGGGCACAGAGCAAGGCTGAAGGGGGTCCTGGCTAAGGCTCTGCTGCTGCTGCTGCCGCCGAAGGCGACTGGGCTCCACCCCGGCCTCCTCCCACCAACGTCTGCAACAGGCTAGCACCTTTGAAGGTGCAGAGGGGTCAACAAGCGCAAGAGACGCCTGGGGCCGCAGGGGAAGCAAGACAAGAGGCTTCTAGTCACACACAGGCAGTCCTCGACTTACGACCACCATTGGGCCCAAAGGCTACGTTGCTAAGAGAGACATTTGCTAAGTGAGTTTCACCCCATTTTACAACTTTCCTTGCCACCGTTGTTGTTAAGGGAACTGCTGCGGTCGTTCAATCCGCAACACAGCTGTGAGTTGGACCTGGTTCCCCCACTGACTCTGCTGGGCCAGGAGGTCGCCAAGGGGGATCACGTGACCCCAGGACTTGGCCTCCGTCACAAGTAGGAAGCCATTGCCCAGCATCCGCAGTTGGATCGGCAGTCACAAGTGGGGGAAGTGGTCGTAAGCCTCTGTTTTCAATGTTCCAATTTCAAACGGCCACTAAGCAAGCTGTTCTAAGTCAAGGAGATCAGCCTCCTGCCTGCCTGCCTGCCTGCCTGCCTGCCAGCCGGCCCTGGTCCTCCATAACCTCCCCCTCGGACACAAAGCTTTTATTTATAGCAGCAGCCTATTTTATTTGTGGCAGAAACCGAAACCTCAGCAGCTGCAGATGCAGGAGCCATTTAAGTGCTCTGTGGTGAAGAAAATCCCTGCACGACAGGTACAAGCAAACACAAACTGATACTTTCTACACAAATGGTTATAAATAAAAGCCAAAATTTTGTCAAAGAGATTGTGTAAAGGTAACATATAGGCCCCTTGGTATCACTTGAAGGAAATTAATGTGGGAGGCTGAAGAGATGGCGTCTGCACTATGCGATGCTCAGGAGAGTTGCTGGGCTTTTGCTCTGCTACAGCAGAAATAAATGCTCTTGCAAAACCTTAAGGGGGAAGTGAGACTTATATGTAAGTAAGATTAATCTGTAACGCTGACGTCCGTCACCAGTCAGCTTTTACGGTATGTAGCAGCAGGTGGGACTTCTCCAATTGCCTAGCCAGCATACCGGTTCCCGGCTTCAGCCGTGGCGAACATCGAAATATTTAAGAAGGACAAAGTAAATCCAAATGAAGGAAGTATCATTTTGGCCTTTGACCACAACTAACTGAGGAAATAATAAGGGAGGTAGTTTCCTTGATTATCTTTACATGATGGAATTCTGTAAAGGCCTGGAGGACGACGTAACACCACTGCTTAGTATTTCATTAAACCGGCACAGATTCACCATCCCTTGCAGATGATCCCAAAGGACACAGGCTACAGTTCTGCTATAATCATGAGGTAAACATAACAGGAGAAAAGTGATAGTTCACTAGTATGAATTCCAGGTGTTAGAGGCTTACTATAAACCTCTTAATTACAGCCCTGCTCAACTCTGAAGGCAGATCTGCATCAAGTAATGGAGAAGGAGGCGCAAGGCAGCTAAAAATGCAAGATGCGATGTGAAGCGCCTGGCTGTCAACATCCAGCAGTAACAGAACAAGTTTCTCAGAACCTGTTTGGCTCACTGAAGGTCCCAACCAGCAGTGAAATCGAATGGCATTTCCTCACGATTCCTTCACCAAACTTTCACGTACATCCTACTGCTTGCAAATGAGCCCACCGTACCTCTTCAAATATTAATTAATTTGGATCATTTTTGATCCACCCACTAGCCAAAGGAGTAAACTGTTGGGAACTCAGCAACAGCAGATGTTCCTCCAGGATAGACACCAATCAACTCACCTGGGTGGGGTGGGGGGGGAGTAGCATTTCCATCCAGATTAAGACCGTCCTCTACCTCTCTCTTTTAATCAACATGTTGGATGGGAATGCAGGGATATACGTACAAAAAACCCATTTTGTACAAAGGACAATGATCCACTTCCCAATAGCCACCATGGATCCAAGGTCATGAGGGTGCCCCGTTTCTCCTCCGACCCTGCCCTGCCCTTGGCCTGCCCTTTGAGGCACTTTCCTGCTCCAGCTGTTCAGACAGATTGAAGGGTCTGAGTGTGGAAGGAGCAGAGCCTGCCCACATCAGCCTAAAATAGCCCCAGAGATCCTAAGATGACCCGAAACGCAACCTAATGGTTGCCCCTTCTTGTTCCTTGCCTAAGCGGGAACTATTTTAGCACGGGAACTGCTAGAGTTCACCGCTTTAGGGGAATCGGGGATGAGATGAAGGCAACGTAATGACACGGCTGGAAAAGGGGGTCCGCTTCTGTTCTGGTGAGGTGCAAATATGGACTAAAGCTCCAGGAGTAAAAAGTTTCATTCTGCCTGGCAACACCGAGTTCTTCAGATGGTTTATGCAGATGTAACGCTGGTATCTCGGGGGTGATATATTTCTTTGCACATGCCTCTCTTCTTTAATAATATTTGCAGATGAAGACAAAATTCTTCAGGGGGAATTCTTTCCATTTCTTTTCTCCTTCAGCCATAACTCGTGGTTTCCTAGGAAACAAAGAAAGAAAGTAAAATTATTAAATTTGTTGGAGCAAACCCAAATGATTAAAACAAAACTGACACAAAAGGGTTTCAATCCATTGTGTGTATCCAAAAAGCCGATTTTATCATCCTCTTCCTTCAGTCCGGGACTGCTGAGTGGATGGGTGGTGGAGTCTCCGGCCTTATGGTTTTGGGGGACCCCTGTCTACTGCCCTGGTCTCAACAAGTGACCTGGCAATTGGCAGGTTCAAATAAACTGGAGATATTTTATCTTCCTAACTTCTCTTATAACCCCCTCTAATTAGTCCCTTCACTTTCCAAGCTCTTTCTGGGATTCACAAGGTAATCCTGAGCCTGTTTACGAAAGACCCCGTTCTGTTTAGTAAATGCAGAGGATGGTACTAAGAAGGAAGGGAGAGGGAGAGAAATGCGAATGGCTATAATATTCCTCAACTATAAATCTATTTGGCAGAGACGCAAGAGAATAGACATTTCAAATAACCTAGCAAATCAGTGGAGATATATGTGAAATTAGAAGCACCACATCAATAAAATTTCAATATTTTATGCTACAGGAATAGGATTGTTTATATACTTTGTAAAAACATATTTATTACATATGATTCTCATCATCTGCAGCCTGAAGTGACACACCTGAAGATGTCCAATTTCGGTCAGAATCTGCTGTGAGTGTTAATGAGATGAACACTTCCAGATGTTTGCTTTGCTTTCACTGTGATAGTTCGTACTGTACCAGGAATTTCCCTTCTGCGTTGCATTTAGCCTCAAGGGATGCGACATGGTCATTTCCCCACGCACCGTCTTCGAGCACCAACGTTCAACCAGAGTTATGCCAAAATATCAATAACATGGACAAGCGTTACAGAGTTCCGGGAAAGGCTGGGCCATGCCATGAAGATGTAGCGTCTTCTCAGTCCTTGGAAAACAGCCTAGGAGAACCCCCGTCTCCCTTCTGGGGGCACGGGAAGAGCAAGTAGAGCATAGAACATAGAATAGCAGGCTTGGGAGGGACCGCGGAGGTTTTCTAGTCCAACCCCTCATCAGGCAGAAGACCCTATACCATTCCAGACAATGGCTGTCCAGACAGATGTGGGAAGAAAGGGGTCAGCAGCATCAGGGTTAAACTCCATGTGCGGGTAGTTTCCAAGGTAGTTTCAGATTAACAGATTCAATGTCTCGGGTAACATTCACAAGTGCCCTTTTCTATAGAATGTGAACCTGAGCGCTAACCTTAAGTCCTACCTAATGTGTATAAGTGCACCATGTATGTTTACCACTAGATGGTGGCCTCCTCTCAGTTGTAAGCTGCATCTCCCATCAAGCACAGGTTATTATTGTAACTTTGAAGTAAGTGATTTATGAAAACCTTTCTAATCCAAGCAGATTTCTGAATAGCCGCTGCTCTGCCTGCCAATTTCATCCTCCAGAAGGGGGAAGGGTGGAAAAGAGAATCTAGACCTGATTCTTATGGGTAGGGAAGGAGAAAAGGGGTGGAAGGACTGTACTGCCTCGAGGCTCCTAGGAAATAGAGCATTTGTGGATATGTAGAAAAAGATGTGTGAGAAATACAGTTAGGCACAGCCTGGATTCATAAAAGGTAATTTTTTTAAAAAATAAAAGCTTATCAAGAAAAGATTGGACATCCATTTGCCCAGGATGTTATTATAAGGCCTCTCCTGTCTTGAGCAAGGGGTTGGACTAGAAGACCTCTGTGGTGACCCTTCCAGCCCTGGGATTCTGGGATTCTAATTTTGCTAAGGGTAGGTCTCCCTGTTGCAAAGGGATTGAGACTCTCCCTTCCTCTTCTCCTTTTTGAACCACAATTTGGGGGGTGGGGGTGGAATCCACTTTGCTTAGATGTGAATCAGCACCCGCAGAGGAAGAGAAGGGGGGGTGGCCCCTCCCCCACCCTATCTGTGCAGTTTTCATAGCAGAAAAAGACCCGGAGGTCCATCGAATCTGCCCCGTAAATGGTGTGTGTGTGTGTGTGTGTGTGTGTGTGTGTGTGTGTGTGTGTGTG
>NW_020769446.1:935343-994703 GCF_900518735.1 Pseudonaja textilis | reverse complement strand
GTGTGTGTGTGTGTGTGTGTGTGTGTGTGTGTGTGTGTGTGTGTGTGCTTCTTTTCTCTTGAATTCATTGATGTGTTTATTTTTGCCACCTCTTGCATGGCGGGACACGGCAGCCCACGGCAGACCTCCAGAGATACGGAGCCTTGAAAGTTTGGTGCTGGATATTTGGGGTTATACTGGACTAGCTGGGAGAGTGAATATTAATTAGCCCATTATTAGCGTTTCCTGTTGCACAGCTGACTGGGTGGAGTTGACTAATGAATTCAAGGGGACGTTTTGGGAGTTAAAATTCAATCTGCTGGGTGAGCTGACAGGGCCAGCAGGCTCCGGGTTGTTATTGTTCTCACAACGCCCCCCCCCCCCCCCCCCCCCCCCGAGACTCCTGCCCAGGTTCTGGTTCAGAGCATCCCAGGAAGAAGGATACTGGATCATGTTCCATTAGCAGGAATAGAAAGCGAGACAAAGCGCAGGAAGCTGGGGAGCTTTTCTAAAAACAAGGGACAATTTCAAAAAATACAACCTGGAAGAAAAGCGGAGGGAATTGACCGAGGATGGGGAGCTGCCTAAAGAATTCAGGTGTGAGACCAATGGAGGAACTTGGAGAAAGTGGCAAAGTCAAAGGAAGCGCTGTGTTAATAGCTCCTAGCCTTTTAAACTAACGTTAATGCTTTTATTATTTTTGCAATATTTCACTATTGTAATTACAACTGTTTTTGCGGTCTGCTTCTACTGTACGTTGCCCAGAGCCTCAGGTAAGAGATGGGCAGCTACATAGATAGGAATGAATGAATGAACAGAGTGACAGAATCTTGAATGTCCGTCCAGGATTTTCTCTGTGCCATATTAGTTCTAAACACAGTCAAGGCCTTGTTCAAGGAGAAAGTCTTACACCTGAGTCTTGGAGATACTTTCCCTACCTTTTCTTTCTTTTTCTTTTTTTTGTAAATTTTATTTGAGTTTACACAAAGAGAAAAAAAATACAAATAAAACATCTTTTTTGAAAGTAGCGTAATCCCGGGTTACATTTCTTCATACAGACATAAATTCAGGTTCATGCTCATTTTTATATTCTATTCCATATCTTATTACTATTTTACATTTTCTGCATAGCTTCTCCCCTCTTTTAATTTTCTCAATTTTATTTTAATTATCTCATCTCAATTCAAATCATTGTATTTATATTTTTTGTCTGTCCTGTTTCAATTATCTCTTATCTTTTCTCATTAAACAAAATTTCTCCTGTAGTTACTGACTGGAGTATGACGCCTTTATATTTTTTCCCTAAAGTTGTAACATTCAATATAATATATAACTTCCATTTGGATTCTGCTTGGTACATTCTTAAAATACACACTGTATTCTTAAAAAAAGAAAAAAATTATAAATGTATATAATTAAAACAACGTTCCATTCCAATTCAATTCTATCATTAATATTAATATTCATTAAAGTCTTAACATCTTTAACATTATTTTTCAATTAAATATCATACTTCTATGGGAACAATTATAAGCTTTCCATAGTTAATTCCCCCCCCTTCACTTATATTTTATAAAACATTAACTAATTAAAATGTTCCTGTTCCTTCCTAATTCAATTTTCTCATTTATTTTATTTCACTTATTTTATTCACAAACATTTCACTAAATTACACTAACCATTTTATCCCTCATTTTAATCATACGTTGTTTCCAATTTTCTAAAGTTATTTCTATTACTAATATAGCAATACAATCTTATGTACCTTTACAGAATCCCTTTTTCAGTTAGATTTTCACCCATTATCTCTAAATAGGTTCTGTTTCTCTATATCTTGTTCCGGTCCTTTGTAACTTCTTTTCCTTTCCTTCTTCCCTCTCTTCTTCTCTCCACTTTTTACCCCCTTGTCTCTCTACCTCTATTTTTCTCTTCTGTGTTCCCCTTTTCTGTTGCTTTCCAGTATTATACTTATTTTTCGAATTATTTTTCTTTTCTTTGGTTGTTTTTTTAAATCTTAAATTCTCCATTCTCTTTCCCCCCTTTCCTTTTTCTTCCCCACATAAAATTGCTTGTTCATTAAAGATGGCTTCTTCTTTGTCCCAGTCTTCTTGTTTTGCAGTCGTTTCTTGTTGTTTCTCATAGTTCCAAATCTCCATTTCTAAGAATTGAAAAATGAAGCCAAAAAAACCCTTCCCTTCTTGTGCATCTTCTTTGTACTTTTTAAGTTCCATTTTCAATTCATCCAGAAGTGGTACCATTGTATAAATTTTTAAACAACCACCCGATTGATTTTAGTCATTCAGATATAATAACCAAGAATCCAAAGATCACCAAATAATCCAAATACACGCAAGCTGTTTCTTTTTTGCTCTTTCCCCCCCCACTTTCTCTTCCTGGGGTTACTATTTAGTTGCAAAGTTTCAGTTAAAATGTATCTTCTAGAAGTCTTGTTGAAGTTTTACTGTAGATTCTTTTTAATTCCAGGCAGTCTCCTCCCTCTTCCAGATCCTGCCCTTATTCTTTTTCTCTCCCTTCCTGCTTATGAAAAAGAAAAATTTTAATGTCCAGAAATCCTTATTATCCCTTTGGCATTTTGTTTTATTTTCAGCTTAATTGCCTATTGATGTCAAAGCGGATTTTTCCGATTTCTTATTTATGTCTCTTAGATGTCAGTATAGGGAAGGAGAGGAGGAAAAAAAAGCCAAACCTTTCCCTTTTCACTCTCCTTCGCTGCTTCCGACTCTTCTTTGGGAGCCATGTTATTTTTTGTAAGTTTAAATTCCAGGGTACCTTAGTTGTTGCTTTTACAATTTAACCTGGTCAGCCAAAACTTTCACTTCTTATCTTCCTCCTGCACATTCTTTTCTGGTTGAGTTCTCCTTTGTGGTGGCCATTTCTGACCACTGCTGCAACTGCCTTTGGGAAAGGGAGTAATGGCCAGCTGAGGAGGAGAGATGGGGCTCTTCTCGACCCTGCTGGCGGTCTCCCCCCTCTTCACCACCTCTACGGGGTGGCTTAGCCCTGAAACCAGCCAGCTCGGGGCGCTCCAGTGGCGAGCCCAGACAGAAACCGCGCACGATCGCAGATTTCTGTCTGTCGCCGAAGCCCTTCAAACCGGAAGTCCACTTTCCCTACCTTTTCTGAAGGAGGCTTTGGGTCTTCTGAACGGAGGAGCTGGTGGCCCCCTGCGAGCGTCCTTAAAACCCGTTTTCCCGAAAGTGACCAGCTGCCCTTCCGCTCTGGACCTCTTTCTGGGGTTCCAGAAGCTGGGAAGCAGCAGCTTGTCCCAAACTTTCTCAGGAGGTAGAATCTGAGAGAGGCATCAGACTGGAATTCTTCTGCCAAGACTGACTGGCCCATTATTTTTAGCAAATGTTTTATTGAAGACAAAATTGAGCTGGTTATCATTTGGCACTTCCCAGAATCTAAGTACCAAAGAATTCCCTTTTCTCTCCTACGAGGATGCGATAACGCAGCTGAGCTGTTCCAGGTGGACATTTTTTAAAAAATGACGGAAATTACAGTATATTTGCTCTAAGTATTTCAAATAGGAAATACAAAGGTTCCCCCCCCCCACCCCCGCCATTTTCTAACAGTAGTTACAGAGAAAACTAAGTAAATTCTTCTTTTCTGCAACCCACTAAGTCCAAGTCTTCATGAAAAGGAGTTTTACAAGGAGTGGATTCAACGGGTTCTCAACCTGTCCAAGCCAATCAGAACAGGTGGACCTCGGGCCAGGACATTACAGAATAACAGCACCTGGAAGGGACCTCAGAGGTCTTCTAGATCAACCCCTGCAGAAGCAGGATGGAGTTTGTTGTCCCGCAGGTGTTTTTCCACAAGGCAGCTGGACTTCCTTGGGGTTTTCCTTTGGAAATGTTTCTCCTCTCCTCCAAGAAACTGCTTCTTCAGTTCATGGGTGATGGGGACGAGGACAGATAGGTTGTGTAATTGTGAGGGAGGGCAAGCTCCCCTTAGAAAGAAGGATTGCAAAACTGGAGGAGACTCTTAACATTTCTCTTTCCACACACAAAAAAAGCCTGCGCATTTGGAACACGGGATGTAAACGGAACACAAGGTTGTGTGAACGTCATGTTTTAGTTCTAGACCATTTTATCGCTTCATAGCTCTCCCGGACCAACAAAGCAGCAGCGGCAGCCTTGGGGTTATAATTGTAGTGGAGAGAATATATTAATTGGTGACCGAATACTAGAACTTTAAAAATCCACAAAGGAACAGGTAACTTGTCTCTTTTGATCTCTGTTGTAAGGTGACTTGGCATCATTTACCTGGGGAGCCCAGAACGGCAGGTAGGAACCGGTGGTGCTGGAAACCCCAGAGCTCCGAAGGGCGGCAAAGAGGCTTGTGCGGCACCCGCCAATTGTGAGGAGCCAAGGGGTGGAGTGGGGGTTGAGGGGCGAAACGTATGGAAGCCTCTTCAGGGGAGACTTAGGCTGAATTAAGGCTTCCAACGGCAGCTCAGCCTGCTTGGATGAGAGGCGGCCTCCTATAGCAGGAGGTTGTCTTGGGAGGCTAAATATAGGCCGAGGGTGACTAATGCCTTCAGTCTGGGGTTTTCATTTTGAGGTCTTCATTCTTCCAATTTTTGGCTGCTTTCTCGTTCTCCCCCTCCGCCCCCCTTTTCTTTTTCTGTCTCGCCCAATAAAGAGCTCTGGAGTGTGTCAAAGCTTGCACTACCCTTGCAGCCAGCTTGGGTGGAATGAGTTAAAATGTTCTCAGACCACGGAATAAGGATCATCTCGCACCGCCTGGCAACAGGGGTATCCCAAGGATTAAAGCCCTCCGGTATTGGCCCTTTTACATGCCCCCCTCGGCTAAAGCCCAGTGAAGCCGTCAGGTGTCTCAGCCCAGCTGTGGCCGTCCTAGAGGGTTGTCACCTTTTACCTGAGAGCTGAATCAATTATTGCAATGTCAGCAGGCTTCTCTCGCGTTGCACCAATCTGCCTTTTAAACAAGGTAATAAGTAAAAAGTAAATAAGCAATTAAGTAAAAATACATGGAAATACTAAATCTGACCCCGGGTTTCAACAGCAGCCCCCCTCAGACCCGAATCAGAACCACCAGACCCTCTTCGTAAGGGCTCATTGCTGCAGATGCCGGGGACCCCGGGCACTCTAAGGCCTGTCAGCCTCCCCTCCCCAGGCTGGCTGGGGGATTCTGGGAGTTGAAGTCCACACACGTTAAAGTTGCTGGGGTTGAGAAGCACCGATCTATACACTATCCCCTTAGGCTCGCCCTGAGGTCCAAGGGTTGCCTTTGTAAGGTGTGTGTGTGTGTGTGTGTGTGTGTGTGTGTGTGTGTTTCCCGTCCTGGATTTCTGGAACAAAGCCTTATTCTGTCTTTTAATTCTACCTGATCCTCAGAAAAACGCAGGAACACTCCGAAATCCTTCTAACGTACAAGGAATTTCATCTTTTCATTTGTTCCATGGGGGGGGGGGGGAATAGATCCCAACATATTTAAATCCTGTAACAGCTCTTCAGACTCCATCCTGCCACCATGCTCAGCACAAGGGCAGCGTTAACAAGGGAGCCGCAACCACAGAAGTCTAATTTGTGAGAGGAAGATGCTGAATTGTACAAAAGTGTTAAAGGGCCACAGAAGAATTCCTTCGCGGTGGAGTTCTACTCCATTTGTGCATCTCTGGGCTTCTTAATGCTCGCTTTGTTTGGGCTGACTCTCACTTTTGGCTGTTATTTTATGTGATTGTAATTATTCAGCCTTTGTTTTGTTTTGTTTTAAGAGAAGAGAGATTGTTAGCTGGCTGCTCCTGCCTTCCCATTCTGGGCTGCCCAGAGTGTAAATGCCTGGAGTCTCCCTGTGTGGGGCTTCCAGCCTTCCTAACAGCCCTTTGGTGGATCACAAAAGAAACATCTGAAATTCATAACATGAAATGAATAGCATGTGTTTCACTAAGGCAACCGCTGACCTTTCCCTTACTTTATCTGAATATTCGTCCTGCCTTAATTTAAGTCTTTAAAATGTTTTCTTCACAATACAACTTTAGAGGAGAGAAAAGCTGAAATATGAGGAGCAGTCTTGATTCACACGGTAACCAGCAGCCAGACTGCACGGTAACCAAGGAAGATGTAAAGTTAAGGGAGAATATGGGAAAGCGACAAGATTCTTCGTTGATCTAAGCATGAAAAGCATCTGTGAGCTAATGGAGTTTTGACACTTGCAAACAGCAAGTATGTAATTGCTATTTTATCAGCTACACCGATAAAGCTACTGTTGAAAGTTGGGTATTTATCCTGTGGACCAATGACCACTGAGCAGAAGGTGCATTTGATAAGACACCTTAGTGTTATAGGTGGATATGTAGAAAATATTGGCTACCAATACAGGAGAATATTTGTAGCTCAGGGTTGAAATGAGGGGCCCTCGGTGTTCTCCGAGCCTGCAGACATTTCATTACCCAACTAGGTAGCAGCATCAGTGCTAGAAGGGAGTGAGGTTTCCTGTCAGTTTATATTCCGGTGTCTTGCCTGCCTGCCTGCCTGCCTGCCTGCCTGTCTGTCTGGGTGTCTTGGGGATTCTTTGGTTGGGCTGTTGGGCTGTTTCTTGATTGGGTTATTGCTTACTTGCTTGTTCTTTTTGCCTCTGGCTCTGACACAGTTTTGGATCTGGCATGAAATGCCGGCCATTATGTGAGAAATCGTCTCCTGAGAAAGCAAAACCTTTGAATTTCAGAGCTAGCTAACATGGAAGACTCAAGAATGTAAACAGAAAGCTCCGCCTGCCTCTTTTGCTATTGCTCTCTACTTCATGAATTATACCAATCTATATAACAGTGCTCATATCTAGCTAGCTGCTACAACCACCGTCTCTTACAGAATCACAGAATTGGAAGGGATCCTGGAGGTCTTCTAGTCCAACCCCTTGCTCAAGCAGGAGCCCTTATGCCCTTCTGGACAAATGGCTGCCTTGAATGCCCTTTAGCGATCCCACTTATACAAATCTAATATCATCAGGATTTGGAAAAGGGGGTTTGTTTTCTGAATTAGTGGGAAAAGAAAAAGAAAATCACTTGAAGCAGTTTGAATAATGGGCAATAGCCCCCAAAGGGCGGAGAGCTCTAAGCTCTAAGCTCGCATTGGCACCTAAACCGAAGAGGTGACTAGAGGACGGAACCTCCATTCTCCAGCTCATGAAATGGGCCTGAAGGGGCATCCGATCATCCGAAGGGGGCCTTTCAACGGGGACCGGCAGAATTCTCCCTCAAGAGGAGCTTCGGAGGAAGCATGACGGTGGGAAAGAGGAGCCAGAGACAGCGGGTGGGCTCCCCTTTATTGTGGCTTGTGGTAGTTGTTGTTAATTCCTTATTGCGTAGGAACGTAGCTGCTAAATCCAGCACAAATAAGTGACATTCCCCCCCCCCCCCGCCCCGACATATGCCCCTCATGGCTTCACTTTGTCCTCAGCTCAGTCAGGCGCCCTTCATCCTGAGCGGCACCAGCACTGAAGTAGCATTTTCCCACCGTATTTCAAGGGCAACTTCAAGATTCATAAAAACAGGATTTATTACTTTGGAAGTGAGTCAGGTGATTCAGTAAATGGAAAAAGAGGAAACGTGGACAGAGATCAGCAGTGGAAGGAGAGAAATTTATGGCGATATAACTTTTTGCCAACTTATATCAAACTTCTATATATACACAATGAGTTTTGGGTAGGGAACAGTTGAACTCCATTTTGGAGAAAGAGGTTATTCTATATATCCTTGGAAAGGTTGAAGTAGTTCCCATGCCTTTTGAGAATAAGCAGAGAGGGGTTGTTTTCATCCATCCTTCTAGCCCATAGAGGCGACTGTCAGCGTTCCAGAAAGGAAAAGAAGGAAACTGAAAATAAATAGTTAACTCCCGAAATGGGGTCTTTGAAAGAGGCTTCAGTTCTACTATTGAGTTGCCTGGATGAGGGAATATCGGCATGTGAGAATGGAGAGAAGGGCTCAGCTCATAAGGACAGTGAGAGGTGCTTGGTTAAAACAGGGTCAATTTGAACCGGGGGACTTCAAACTGAATCCGGTGTGCAGGTCGGAGAGGAAAGGCCTTCACACTGTTGGGGATGTTGCTGTAATGAGTCCGACTGAACCACTCGGTAGAAAAATCGGGGAAAACATCGGCTCGTAAAGTTCACTGCCGCCGTTACCTGCACAGCACCGCTCCGAGCCTGGGAAATAAACCTAGGTGGGCCTGGACTCTCAGAGCAGGAATGGAAATTGGACCGAACCGGTGTGGCTGCGGCCCCCTGGGATGGTTTCCATGAATGGAACATGACAGTCCATGTTCACAGCTTGTTCAAAAGGAACAGACGGGAGACGAAGGGAGGAGGGCTGGCAGCCTGCGTTCAAAGTCTCCACACCTGCTTGGAAACCCAACAGAATGAACTTGGCAGTGGTGTGGAGAACATCTGGGTTAAAATAAGCAGAAAAACAAATGGTGTTGATTTTTGCTTTCGCCCGCCCACCCAAGGAGAAGTGGACGAACCTTTCCAAAAGCAAATACGGTATCTCTCAAAGAGGCCTGAGGAGATTGGGGACTTCAATTATGCCGACATCTGTTGGGAGACAAACTGCCAAGCGCAGCCATTCCAGAAAGTTCTCCACTTCTCCTACTGACAACTTTCCCCTTCAAAGGGGAAGGAAGAGGCTGAGCATTACCAGATGAGAGGCTGGCCACGGAAACCTCCCTGGCACTGCTCTTGTCTGCCGAGCATCCTTTGGGGAAGGCTGCCCTCAGCTGCCCCCAGTCGGGAAGGATCTCCAAGCACCCTTTAGTCTGCCTAGCTGGAGAGTTCTTCTACAATAGGGAGAAAGGCTCCTTCCCACCTCCCTGGTATCCGCGTCCCCAATCTTGGCAACATTTAGGTGGGTAGCCATCAACTCCCCAGAATTCTCTAGCCAGCATCTGATCTAAGGTACGCTGTCCACTCTCCTCCAGTCTTTTAGTTCTAATAAATCACAGGCATTTCCATCCAAGGTGCTTGAAACTCTCCCTCTGAAGGATAATTCGGGTCAACTTGGTTCCTCTTCCGCTTTCTGAAAAATCATCCTCAGCAAGGGCATTAGACTTCTGCTGGACTTCCTACTTCCAGCTGGCTTGGATATT
Source organism: Pseudonaja textilis (assembly GCF_900518735.1). Next base: position 985,596 of record NW_020769446.1, on the reverse strand, counting down.
GCGGTAGTGGAGGTACTCCATTATCCCCTGGGTTTCTCAACCGCGTGCTGGCTGGGGGAAATCTGGGAGTTGAAGTCCACACATCTTAAAGTGGCCGAAGTTGAGAAACAATGGCCTCTTGCCTTGGGAACCTCACCCCACTGATCCTGAAAGTCACCATCCACCCACTGCCTGGGTAGGTGGGCTAGTAAGGAAGACTCGGGGCGGGGCGGGGGAGCAACTTACTTCCTCCATATTTTCTTGCTCCCTGTAAAAAGCAACAATTTCCCATTTCTACCAGTGATGATAGTGCCATGCAGTGTGCCTGCGGTGCAATGTTCCGTATTGTTGTAGGCAAATGCCCTGCTCCAGGTGTGTAGTGGCAGGAGTGCCACCAGTCACTGTCCCTGCAGCCACATCAACCTGGGCTGCCGCTGGACTGCCTGTCCCTCTGTGAATGGACCCATACAACTCTGGGCCTCTTGGGGGCTTTTTTTCTGCAGATGTTTTGGTGGAGCACTGAAAAGTTGGAGTTTTCTTTGCCAAACCTTGAAACCCTACAAGAAGTTGACTGGCTCTTCCTCCAGCAGATGAACATTATGCGCTTCCCTCTGTATCTTTTTCCCCCACCCCACCAAGTCCGATTTTGGGCGTGCTGGACAAGGGATGTCACCAGGGCAGAGTCCGTGCAGGAGAAAACCACGTCCAACCTTCAGTGGGAGCCACCTGTCCTCAGAGAGACCCAGGCATGGCAAGGGAAAGAAGTGGGACTCCTTTCCCGGAAGGCGAGGAGGGAGGAAGAAATGGAAATCGGCCAATTTGGAGCCATGGCCGGTCAGCAGGGCCACGAAAGTTGAACCAGGATTGAAATCTGGATGCCACTTTCTAGGTTAGGGTGGATTTTCATCTGGGTTCATCTCCAGACCATTCTAACGGGGGGACAAGCAGCTCAAGGCCTCATAGGAGGTCCTACAAAGAAAGCGAAGCAGCTAACTCCGCCTCCCTGTGAGTGGATGGATCCTAGAGGAGCCCCTCGGGGCCCGTTTATTCCAAGTTTAGTTCAGATGGGTAGCCAGTTATCTATCTGGACTCAGACAACCCTTTGATGACGATGGCATTAAGAGAGAGAGAGAGAGAGAGTAAAGCAGAGAGACAGACACACCGACAGACAGACTTTCCTGGCATCATCTATCTGTCTATTTATTTAAAACAAGTTGGCCACCCAGTTCAACCAGGGAACAAGAGAATTGTGGGAGGCTTCAGAAAATTAAACAAGACCTGACAAAAAGATTACAAAACCCATGGAACATAAGCCAGTAAACGATAATAAAACAATCAATCAAGTAATAAAATGTCAAGCCAACCCATCACAGCCGGGAGGAAGAGTCTGGCCTGGGCAGCCTGTCCGAAGCCAGCAGAGATGGGGCTAATCCTATGCGGGGGGTGGGTGGGGGGGTGGGGGAGGTCCTTCCAAAAGAGGGGTCACCCCCCACCAGGAGGATGTGGTCGCTTTCTGCTGCCCAGCAGAATCCAGGGCACGTCTCCAGGATGCAGGTGGAGGCCTTTGACTTTCACCGAGCCTTCTTCCGGTGTGCTCCCCTAATTTCTCCGGGGAGAAAGGATCTTTCTAGTAAAACACATTCTGCACATGAGGGAAGAACAGGAGTTGGAAGGGATCCTGGAGGCCTTCTAGTCCAACCTGCTCAAGGATGGTGTCATGGTGGACAAAACGTGCAGAGGAGACCATGTTCTTCCGTGGAATCTGGGCCGTTTTGGAGAAACATTTGAGGTCCACAGAGGTGATTTAAAAACCCCTCAAGAATTGGTTGTGATGTAGCAAGCAAAGTTCTGCTTGGAATTTTGGTCAGGCGTGCGCAACACACCTTACAAATAGGTGGATCTTTGATTAGACCGTTGCTGGTACCATCCTGAGGTTTCTCTACCATGCCCTGTGGAGCTCTCTGTCATCCCTGTGGGAATTAAGCAACTGATGTTCAACTCACACCTAGATAAAGACCACGGTCGTCATCTATGGAATTGCTTTCGCTGCTGAGAACAACTGCAACTCCTTTCTCCTCAAAAGTGTCTTTTATTTCTGTCCATGACCCCAGAAACAGCCCCAAGGATGGAGAAAATGGTCACCTACGCAGCATATTGTGTGCGAGCAGGTCCTCCGAAACGTTTGCTGGAAGAGGCAAAGCAATTAACATCAAAGGTTAATTAAAGGTTGCCAAAGGGGAATATAAGAATTTTTGGATTAATTTACTACTTTTTCTTTGTTTTTCTAAAAGTGACTCTGGATGTGCTTCCAGTTTTATCAAATAGGATTCTATTTACACAAGTGTTTCTATGCTGCATGTGTGTGACACTTTCGGTCCCTTGTCTGTGGGATACAGCTATGGAACTAAAGAGTCTCAAAGTTTTTGACATCAATGCTGAAGTTTTCACAGATGAGCAAACAATGAGTCTGTTCTTGGCCAGAGAGAAGGCCAACTTGAGAACTTTTACAAAGAATTATGTGCTCTGGTGATAGTCGTGAACATTATAAAAAATGTATGATTGCAGCAGGAATTCAGATCATCGAGATTTTATTAAAATAGTCCTAGATATCAATGCACGTATTCTCTGTTGAAACAAATAAGAACTACTCCTTTTGAAAGAAAGAATTCCATTCATGTGGCAGATCGTGAAGTTAGGAAGGAGAGAGAAAAGTTCTTGCTAACAGACAAGAAAGGCCAGCCTGTTTCTTCCTTCAACACCCTCCCACAATGGCAGCCCTTGTCCTTGGCAGAAGGACTCTCCGCATCACATTGTGCCCTTGTGGAGAAGGAGGACACGGACACGGTCCATCCCCGGTGGGGGCTGTCTGGCCCATCAAGTCTATCATTTAAGTCTATCTCTGCCCAACTGGAGGACTCCATTCCTAGAAGGGCCCTGCTTGTCCTTGGCCCTTAGTCTAGATTCAGAACGGTCCTTTGCACCTAGTAGGTCTTCCTGGTAGGGATTCTCCCATTAATATCATGCAAAGTTATATATTCTCCCTCTTGGTCGCTGATACTTATGATACTCCGTGCCCCCCCTCCCCCCCCCCCATGCTTAGGAGACAAGGAGCCGGATGGTGAGTCAGAGGTTCAGTGCTTGGGAGGAAGACCAGAAGGTGCCTGAAGAAGGCAACGCTGACAAGGGGTCGGCCATTCAAACTAGTTCAGGTCAGGGAACAGAATCCACAGGCAATCCTGGAGCTCCACTTGGTGTAACCTTGAGAGCCCGGCGGCCTTTTCCCTCCCTCCCTCCCTCCCTCTTCTATCCCTGGGAGTTAAGGCAGAGCTAGATTGAGTTTCTCTCTAATGTTTTCTTCCTGCCCTGGACTGAAGTCATGTTTTGCTGACTGCAATCCTAGCCTTTCTCCAAGGCCATTTCGGTGGCTGTTTGCAACAGGGAAGGGGAAGGCGACCCTCCTCCTTTCAATGCCTCTAAATTCCCGGGGACCTGGCCCTCACGAAGCGCATTCTGAAAACCGGTTCCTTTTAAAGCCCACTTTCTAGGAAACACAGCCTTGTGCTTAGCCAGGGACCTTCTGCCGCCGTTCCTCCAAGGTCTTATGAATCCCGACGGAAGACGGGCATTGACTGGTGAGCATCTTGCCAATGGTGCTGGCGCGAGGAGGTCCAAGGCTTTCGCCCCTTCTCAGGCTACGGCAATGGGATCACGGTTCCTCCTCGGCTGAAACTCTGGATAGATTCCCTTTTCCCAGTTAGGAAGCATGTCTACACAGCGCCCTTCCTAGAGAAAGGGCTGGACCGCCCGGGCCCACCACGGCCAGCCGTAGCAGGGCACGTTCAGGAGAACCAGCTGAGAGCCACAGAGATGAGCAACTACGGCCCCTTCCAGAATTCCTGAGCCAGCACAGAACGCGGAGAGTGGAAGTCCAGAGGCCGTAAAGGGGCCGCGGTTGCCCATCCTTGTGGCCAGCTGACCACCTTCTCCCGCCAGTCAGGTACAAGACGAGAGGGAGCCCGTTGTCAGCTGGGCATCCTTGGGCATTCCTGCCACCTGTCTTAGCTAGGCCTTCCTGGCTCTGCCGAAGCAAAGGGATCCTACCGCCACTTACAAGGAAAAGAAAACGGGGGATAGAATCCAGCCACATTATTTTTATCTCCTGGGAAACTCCCCTTTCCCGAGAGGGACGCGGCCTCCGTAACCGGCAGCCTCGGTCTCTGCGTGTGGGTGTCTACCTGCACTGCTGCCAATTTTGCTTCTCCTGGGGTTTCCTTCCCGCCTCTGCTGGACTCCCTGCAACGGCCCCCACCTTCCCCCAGGTGAGCCCCTTTTGTCCTTCCAGCCCAGGAAGTCTCCTCCAATCCTCACAAAGAATAAAAACCGGGAGGCAGAACGGCCCACCCCTCGGAAGAGAGGGACCCGGTTCAGGAGGAGAGAGAAAGCGAACACTTTGAGGGCCCAGCAAAGGCCCTTCTTCCCTTCCCACCCCAAAGGCGGGCTCTCTCAGCCCCCAACTCTCCCTCCCCAGCCGAGGTTAAGGGGGGGGACCCTGGGCCAGGCAAAGCTGCCCCCCCCCGTGACAGCCACTTCCATCTTGGGTCTGCTGCCAGCCCTTCCAGAGGGGAAGGCTGGGGAAGGCGGGGCTGCCCAGGTCCTGAGAAACCAGCCCCCCCCAGCCACCCTTGAGGGAGTGTGAGTGAGGAAGAGGAGGGGGGGGCGCAGCAGCCACTCTCTTGGGAATGCCCTCCCTCCAAGGGTTCCTGGCAGGGGAGGAGAAGCAGAGCATGGCTGAGATGGCCAGGGGGCTCTGCCTCCCTCTTCCCAGACCCGGGGAGGGATCTTGCTTCCTCGCCCTTCTCTGCTCCAATCAGAACCCCAGAAGGGGGAGGGGGGGCAAGATTTCAGAGGATGCTGAGATCCATCATCCTGGTTTTCGTTCCTGTCATTCTGCTATCTCTGTTCTGGGAATCTGGGATTCCCAGATTAGTTCTGGGAATCTGGGATTATCCCATGTGGGGCTGGGCTCTCTGACTTACTCCTGGCTTCTGTTTATATGTGGGCTGTTTGTGAGACCTCTGGACTGACCCCTGGCTATTTACAGACTCGCAAGGGCTTCCTGACTGCAAGCTCCGGCAGAGACATTTTGTCTGGGCAGAGCAGCCTCTTTCGGCCCCCCATCCCTGCTTTACAAACACCGCCACCTCAGTGGGACCTCAAATGGGCACGCTTGCCAAGGGAGGCACCGGGGTAGCCCCGTGGTCCCCTGGGGGCGGAGGGAGCCACGGGGCTGGCAGGAATCCTCCCCTGCCCGTTTCCTGGCCACGTCTGTGGCACGGAGGGCCAGGAGTGGGGGAGGGGCCGTGCAGGTCCTGACAGAATCCAGCCTCCTCAGAGGGCGGCCAGAGATTGTGCAGAGCCCGATAAGCCCATCTGTGCAGAGCCTCTCACTCTAGGGGAAAGTTAAACAGCTGCTTGGTTGGGGCAGAAAAGATTAAAAAGCAAGCAAACAAATATTTTTCCATTTGTAGATTGGGGAGGATGGGGGGGGTGACGGGTGCAGGGATGGGTGAACGGAGCGGGGGATGCAGATAAAGGAGACCGGATCAAAAGAGAAAGTTCTGAAATAAGATAGCGTAATTTCAAATAGGCCCTGCAGGTGGCAGCATCTAGCCACCTTTGAATGATCTAGAACCAAAGGATGGATTCCAAGCTGCCACAGTTGAGAAGCTGATCTAGAAAGACAAGGAGGCTCCAGACCTGTGAATCCTTGGATGAGAGACACCCAGGAAACCCCAGAGAAACCGACGGAACTGGGAAGTCCAGCAAATGTTCTCAGAGCAGCTGGTGGGCAGATTCTCCTGCCTTTCCCACGAAGCAAACGCCTCGAACGTCTCCATGAAAACACGGGGCCTCCCGCTGGCCTCAAGAGGGGACTCCCTTCTCCATGAACTTGGATCTGAGATTGAAAAGGGACCGGGGAACCAGTGGGAAGTTGCCATCCAGGGTGACAAAGACAAAGGATCATTATGTACAAAGCAAGATTGTGCCTGAGTGTGTCAAGGCAAATAAACAAACCCTCTGAGCTGCTGCGAAATGGATCTCCGTTTGAGACAAAAAATACCATTTAATTGGAATTTGGAGGCAACCTGCCAGTTTGGTAGTGACTCTTCCCTTTTTTATATATTGGATTTCTTGTAATTCATCTGGTGCGTGGGTGGTTTTGTCTGTGAGTGGATAAAGGAGGCACAGAGAACAACATTCCCCACTGTGCTTGTTGCGAAACCCTCCTCCTCCTCCTCCAGGCTCCGTACTGGGATAGTAATAAAGGGGGCGAAAGATGATGTGGGACATCCAGAGGACTAGAAGCTTCCATTTAAAATCAAAGGAAGCTGGCAGATGACAATCCCTCCGCATCTGTAGCCACCTCCAACTCCCCCACCCCCGAACCCGTCCTAACCTGAAGGATTTTTTTGCCCCAGGATGAGGAAGGAATGGTTTGAAAAACTCCAGAGCCTCTGATTTGCACACCACCTTTATTCTAAAAAAAAAAGGACTCTGTGCATGAAGAGGACAGACCTTCGTCCTGTAGCAACAATAAAAGGAGCTTTTTCGGCGTTTGCATCGATGAATGTTGCCCTTTCCTGCACAGCATGCAGGTCTTGTCTGTGGTCTGATAAGGTAACGTAAAACGGGACAAATTTCTGTGTGTCTCTGACAGTTTGCATTCGCAGGAGGGCCTTGCAGTGCTAGCTGTGATGTTTTCAGACCTCTTCCCGAAGTCTTTCCTAGGGGCAGATCCGCCTTTTCATAGCCGCTGCTCAGAGTCAGCCTCTTCTGCTCTGACCCGAGGATCATCTTCATAGCCTGTGGAATTAGGCCGTTCTGCCCCCGGAAGCATTACACTTTTATTGAGAGTCTCTTAGAGTAGCCATTTCCTTCATCCAGTGTCAAGGGGGCATCCTGGGACTCTCCTAAACGGTTTGGTTTTTAGTACCATCTGGAATAGTTTAGGATTATCTGTAAACCAACTCACTGTGTACTCCGAAGTCAAGATGGTTTAGGCCAGAGGTCTCCAAACTTGACCACTACAAGACTTGTGGACTTCAACTCCCAGAATTCTCCAGCCAGCTTGCTGTCTTGAAGTCTACAAGTCTTAAAGTGGTCAAATTTGGGGCCCCCTCGTTTATGCCCTCGTTTAAAAGGCCCTGGTCACAGCACTGAAGGATGGGCAGCCTGGCTTGCTTCCCTCTGTTGCCTTGTGGTTTTTAACCGGTCCTTGCTCCATGCAAAAGTCTACTATGGACCACCCCCCTTTCCTCAGAGGTCCATAGGGGGCCTGCATAAGAGCGCCAACGTGCCTACCGTCCCTGTCCTATGGTTTATTTTATATTTTTCTTATATGTATCCATCTATTCATAACTATGTTTTTACTTATACCTATTATCTTGTAAGCAATTGACAAATAAAAATAAATAAGTAAATAAAGAAAGAAGGTTCCTTATCCCACAACCCACCGATTCCTCCGGAGGCTTTGACGAGGGGATCTGCCAACCCTTTTTGAAACTCCAGTCTCAGCAGGTCTTCTCTCGCCTGCTCTGCCCGACCGATTGTCTGGGGAGGCAGAAATTCTCTTTGCAAAGTCCGCCCTGGTTTCTCTTTGGCCCTGCCGATTCCTCCAGGTGCCCAAATATTCTTCCTCTGATTAGCATCCCTTTGCCTGGAACAGAGCAGCCCGCCTGGTTTTTTCTTTTTTTTTCTTTTGGGGGGAGTGGGGGGTGTCTTTTCTTTCTGGATCTCCCCTGGTCCCTTCTGAAGCACTGATGTCATGCTGGCTCCTCTCCCATCCTCTGGCACCCAGCCTGACGTGATTGGCCGGCTGCGTCTCGTAGCTGGAGGCGGCCCAAGCTCACATCTGAGTTCTTGGACGGTTCCTGAGCAGATGCCACCCGGGCCAAAGGATCCTTCTCTCTGGAGACGTCCTGGAGCTCCAATTTCCCATAGTCCTTTCCCATTCCTTCCCTACCAAAGACAATAGTGGCTCAGGTATCCGTCCTCTACCTTCATCAGGCAAGTCAGATGCAAAGAATTAATTCTGCTTCTCTGTAAAGTGAAGTTTGGATCCCTTTGCCATCTAGCCGCTCATCCAGTTGTGGTTCTGCTTTGGATGTCATTACAAAGATTCTTATTGTCATGCCAGGTGCCTCTTTTTGACCATAAATGATAATAACCATAGTAAGAAAGACGAAAACATCTGGAGAGTGGAGATGGCAGGGGAGAATAGAAGGGAAAGAACTGGAGAAAAAACCCCAAAGTGCAAAATTCTGCAAATGACTGTGGCCAAAGAAAGCAAAGAGATCGCCCACCTCGGGTCCAATCACCTCCAAACATCTGGAGCGCCTCTTGAACATGATGGGCTCTGGCAATTCCACACCCGTCAACTGCAAAAGGCAGCTTCCCTCGGAACGGCTGACCTCCTGCCGCGAGACCCTCAAGACCCCCCCCACCGCCCCACCTACCCATCCCGGGACCCTAGCGGGACAAAAAGGCTAAATCCTTCCCTGCCATCACAATTCCCCCTCTGCTTGTTTGAACTGCTCACGGTCACTTTCCACTTTTTAAACAGAGTTTGCCTCCTTTCCTAATCTCCTTAGTAGAAAAGATTTCCCATCTTCCCACTTCCTGCCCGAATTGCACAGTTTTCTGGGAATTACTGCAAAATCACATATTTCCACCCTGTGAAACGCATCGTCCTGGAGAGGAATAGCGCTGTGGCTGCGGCTTTAAATCACAGCAGCTGAAATAGTCTGATTGGGTCCATCTGTTTCACAAGGGTCCCCTCACCCACTCTGGCTGGGTCATCTGGGGGAGTCCCTCCCTCACCGAGGGTGCCTGCCAGTCTGGATTGGCTTTCTTTTCTTTCTTTCTTTCTTTCTTTCTTTCTTTCTTTCTTTCTTTCTTTCTTTCTTTCTTTCTTTCTTTCTTCCTTCCTTCCTTCCTTCCTTCCTTCCTTCCTTCCTTCCTTCCTTCCTTCCTTCCTTCCTTCTTTCAGCTGACAAATCTCCATCCTTTGCGGTTAGCTGAGGAATGGACACTCCTTGTTCTGAAAGGGTGATTTAAAAAAAAGATAAATCTAAGGACTTGGCACTGATTGAGTGTTTGTGAGGCTGTTCCTAGGCAGGAAATCCACCGCATCGCACGCACTGCCAGGGTGGAAGAGCCAGCTGTTATCTGTTCATTGGCACATTTGCTTTTCAGGGCACCCCCAGGAGACAAGCTTGCATTTCTTCTCTTTCCGCTGGCCTGTCCAGCTAACTGAATAGAAAGGTGTAACTGAGGAGGAAAACATTCGAGGCCCCTGCCTAATCTCTCCCACCAAGCACCCCAGGCAAACTGCCACGAACTCTTCCGGGGCCCTGGGTGGGTTCCGGCTTCCTTGGGCCCAGCTACCGTCTCTGCCCACGGGGTAGGAACCGGTCATCCTCCTCCCCAGTGGGCAGGGAGCCACCTGTGGGTTTCGGTGACTCCCCCATTCCTTCCCTTGCCAAATGGCCGGGCCGCCCTGGTCCTTAGGGCCAAGGCTCTGCTCCTCCTCCTCCTCCTCCCTCCTGGAGAGCCATGGCAATTGACAATGCAGCGCCAACCGGACCAGAGCTCTTCACTACGATTTCTCCTTGCTGAGGAGAAAGGCCCGGGACCTTCCCGTCTTCCGCTGCATTTTGGATCCCTCCGTGAAGCCCCTCCGACATGGATGCCGCTGACGGGCCTCGGGGGGTAAAATCCAAGAAGGGAATAAGACGGTGTGAAATATAAGCTTTGGTGTGAGGCTTACTCAGCTGGAATTCATTTCCTCTGTGGAAATTTTGAAATGACTCTACACATTTTCCCCCCGCTGCCACCTTCCCCCCATCTCTGAAATCAAGTAACTCTCAATTTTTGTTTTGCTTGGAACTCTTTGCGCCCTGCCTCATGTGCCTCATGTGCCTCATGTGCCTGGGCGTTATGCTCTGACGCTGCTACCCGGGTCCAGCAGAGCCTCCACAAGCACCAGTCAGGGGCACAAAGGACAAGCATCAACCTGGTGGGTCTCGGAGCTTCCTTCTGGAGCCCGCGGGGGACCTGGCCTGCACCTGGGAATGCACCTGGGGGCGGGGGGGGGTCATAGAAGGGGCCGCTGAAGCCTTTGGGCCCCAGCCCCGTCCCCACTTGATGCATAAGTGGTCCAAGGGAGTTTTCGAGGGGAGTTCAGGAACGGCCTCCTGTGCCATCAATAAAAATCCAGCGAATAGATAAATAACCTGCAGAGGAAACAAATATCGCCATCTTCAAATACAACTCCCCGGTCCAGCACTTCGTTATCAGGCCATTCAGCCACATTTAACTGGCTTCTGACTACATGGCGGTTTGATGAACTGCCCACACACACACAGACACACAAATGGTTGGAGGATTTGGGTTTGGCAGGTCTACTGAAAAGAAGGTCTGGTGGGGGGCATGATAGCAGAGTTCCAGCAATTTGAGGGGCTGCCCCAAAGATGAGGGGTGTGTGTGTGTGTCAAGCTACCCTCCAAAGCCCCTGAGGGCTGGACGAGAAGCAACAGAGGGAACTAAGCAGAAACTTCCTGACCGGGAGGACAGTCCACCGGTGAAGCAGAAGTTGCCTTCGGAAGTTGTGGCTGCTTCATCCCTGGAGGCTTTCAAGAAGAGACTGGAGACCCATTCGTCTGAAAGGGTGTAGGGTCTCCTGCTTGGGTGGGATGTGTGTGGTGGTAGACTAGATGACCTCCAAGGTCCCTTCCAGCTCTATTCTCATTCTCATTCTGTATGTATGTATTATGTATCTACAGTGTATACACACACGTCTTTCGTTTTTCTTCCTTTTCATTATTGTAAGCTGCCTGTGGCGAGATAGGCGGCAAATAAATGTAACAAATAAACCAGTGAGCGTGTCTTCCACATTCCCATATACCATCCGCTCAACGTAGCCATGGGGGGAGGAAACTGAAAGTAGCCTGGAAAATGTATCCTTGACAGGCCCCTGTCGCTCTCTGGTAAGTGCCCCTTTTTCTCCAGCTTGTGCGCAGAACTCTTCCTTTAGGATCGGTTCTGGAGTCGTCTGAAGTAGCAGCCTCACAAACGGCCCCTCCATAAACCGACGTCAAGAGTAAATCGGCAAGGGTGTAAAGATCAGCTACTCTCTTCTCTTTCCTGGAAGGGGATCCAGTTGGTCCTGGGTTTCTACTCCCGTTCGGAGGGAAGGTCCATGGCTGTGTTTTCGGTCAACCTCCAGCTTCGTCTCCTCCGTGTGTTTCTCATGCTACACCCAGGGTTTTGTGAGGTTTTTTTTGCTGGAAAATACCGAGCCAAAATAATTCTGATATTCTTGTATTTAATTTCTCTTTCCAGAATATGAAACAGGAAAAAAAGTGCAAAAGTTCTTAAAATGTAACGGAAAGGAGAGAAAAAAAGGTACATCGAATACTTTCTATAAAAAAGCCAAAGGAATCCCTATCGTAATGGCTTCTTTAGTCTAGCTAGCCTGTTGCCTTAAGCCCTGGGAGTGACCCAGCTCTGAACTGGAGACCCGTAAGTGGCTATCAATCTCAGGGGCTCCCTGCCTATTTGTCTTGGCTGCCCCTCAGCCTCAGCTCTGCTCCATCAGGCTAAGAGGAGGGTGAATTATGGCGACGGGGCCCATAAAAACCAGGCCGCCGGTTCCTTCTGCAGGGGCTCTGAAAGGTAAGAAATAGCCTTCCGGCCACCAGCGGCTTCCTCCTTTATCTGGCCTGGAGCTGTGAACCCCACGAAGGTGGCAGGTTATATTTTGCTCAGGCCGAAGGAGAAATCCTGCTTTGGGGCTCCGTTCTTCCCACTTTGCGTGAAATCACCTTTTCCTAAATCTTCTGAAAATCTTGCCAAAAAAACCGCAGGAACCGGTCCAGATAGCCACCCGGTGTCAACACTGACAAGCGCACCCAAACCCAGGAAGGCACGAAAACAGCCCAAGTTCCTCAAGAAAGAATAATGGGCAGCGGGGGCAATTAGCAAGCACTGAGGCCGGAAAGCAAACGTATGAATTCGAAACCTTCCATTTCAGTTTAATCCCGCACCCAACTGCCTCAGGCTTACCCGCTTTAGGGAGAGGCTGCGGTCCCTCTGTGGCCAGGATCCCTTCCCGTGAGGGGCTGACCATTTCCACCAAGGGACTGGTGGCCTCCAGTCTGCGTGCTTTGGGACCCCCCCCATGCCAGGAGCCCCTCCCCGTGTCTGCATGGGAAAAGCCCCCTCAGGCCATTCCAGTGTTTGCCGCCTCTTGAGCTCTGCCTGGATTTGCTCTCTGCCGTTTGTGCCCTTGTGCCCTTGTGCCCTTTGCGGCCCACAGCGTGGCCAGGAGTTGTGAGTAATTAGCCAAGCTGGCCTGAATCCAGCCTCCCCTTTCCTGGCCTGTTGGCTGGTGGAATCAACACCAAAACATCTGGCCTTGGCCTTTGGGAACCACGTTCAAAATATAATAAATATATTTATTCAATGTAATAAATACACTCAATATAATAAGTCAAACAATGAATGTGGCTCCTTTACAATGCATCAATGTAAGAAAATCTAGTCCCTTGTTGATGTATGGCGAATGTAATGGGTTTTGCATATGACGGGGGCTTTTGCTCCGAGCTAAGCAAAAGGAGAACAGCAGCGTAACGAAGATAAACTCTCCAAAATGAAGCTTTCTGGCAGATTCATAAGACTCTGATAAAGAGTAATGGGCTCATCGGGGAGAATTAGCTTTAAAACATGAACAATAACAGCAGCTGAGTGAGGAAAAATGCATCAACATCATGTTGGCAAAAGCTCAGCAGCTGTAAATGCGTAGAAAGGGACTCGGCTCCGCAGAGATCAGAAAATGAGCCTTCTCCATATTTGGTGTTTGGAACAGCTTGGAGATAAAACATCGATCGGGCTTAAAGAAGTGTAAATATTTATTTCTTGCACAAGGACAGAAAGTTGCTAGGATTGTGCATCAAAATGCAAAAAAGGGAAGGTTTGCTCCTTTATTATGCAATTAGGCAGAAGACTCCAGAGAGAGAGAGAGAGAGTGCAGGGAAGACAGCGTGAAATAAAAACGCACCATTTCAAAATCCATCAAGAAAGCACGAATCTAATGTGTTCAACAGAGACAGCGTAAAGTAGCATGAGACCGAATAAAAGCACAGAGGAGTCGTTTCACATTCAGGGCCTCCCAGCTTTTTATAGGCAACGCTCTCAAGAGGGAGATTCGGCCTCCATTCCCACACAGTGATTCACTCGGGGTAGAAACGGAAGCAAGAAGCCCGGCTGTGGGTTTCTCTGGGATTCCAGTTCAGGAACAATCAACATGACAAGGATTAACGGGCGAGGAGAATGGACCCGTCGTTCATCCTCTGAAGGCTCTGAGCTCGTCCGCTGTCAGACCCGGCTGGGCTATGAGCGGAGGGGCCGGGTGGCTGCAAGCCATCTCAACCGGGCCTCCTGCCGTCCACATTGCAGGGAAGGGGGCAATGCAGGCAGACAGGCATCCAACAGGTGGAGCTTATGTGCCATCAAGCTGGCCTTGACTCTGGGAGGCCCCACCAGCAGGGCTCCTCCAGGGCCGCCTGTCTCTTTGGCTCTTCCGAGGGAGCCCTCCTTGCTGCTCTCACGGAGCCCCTCAGCTGTTCTTCCTCCCCCTCCCCTCCCCTCCCCCTTTTCCTGGCCTGGGAGCCTCCTCTGGAGAAGGCAGCTCTTCCATGCAGGCAGTCCTCCACTTGCAACTGGAACTGAGCTTGGAATTGCAGTCGCAAGTCGTTGCGGTTGCAAGCAGAGGACTCACCTGAATGGACCTGATGTTTTTGGACACTTTTTTTGCAGTAAAGCAAACACCATTTATCATGAAGGAAATCCATTTTCCCCAGTGGCGGTGGTTGTTGTTTTTACCAGAAATAGGAAGCAAATGCCAGAAAAATAAAATAAAATAGCAAACCGGGGTCAGGTGAGCACAGAAGGCTGCAAGGAGCTGGAAAGGTGAGCCACCTGTCACAGGGAGGAGGGGGAGGTTGCCATTATGGTAACTTTGAAAATAGGTTGTAAGTAGCTGGGGGGGGGTGGAAGGGGAGGTCCGTCATAACTTCAAAGGATCCTAAGTTGAGACGCGCCTGTTGGAGGCTCCTTGGAGTCAGTCAGTTGCTCCTGGAGTGTTTGGGTGACGCCTTCGTTGCTTTTACCCTCAGGAATCTCCTCCCAACCAAATGCAGAAGCATCGAATCCTCCTCCAGCCCTGCTTCCTCAGAGCTCCCCTGCCTGGAGGGGCTACGAGAAGCCCGAGGCTCTCCAAGGAAAGGCAGCCTGGAGCCCCCAGCAGCCCCTTCTCCTCCTCTGACCCCCAGCCCGCCTGCCTTTCCCCCTTTCCCAGTGCTGAGCCTTCCCGTCCTTTCGGGATGGAGGAGGAGGAGGAGGAGGAGGAGGAGGCTCTTCTGCTTCGCTGGGGGAGCCTTTCCCAAACCTTCTCTAACACGAAGCAGGTCCATCACTTCACTCGGCCAAGCTGCTTTGCCGTGACAACGGGAGCCTCCATCTTGCCTCGGGCGGGAAGGGGGCTCCTTCCGGATCCCGGCTGGGGTCGCCTGGTGAGCAGCAGCCAGAGGTGGCCAGGCCACCGGCCCCCCCACCCACCTGGCCTCCCCCTCCCCCATTCCTCTCCCCTCCTCCTTCCCTCCTTCGGTGAAGGAAGCCTGCAGGTGTCCCTCCTTGGGGAGAACGAACAGGTTTCCCGGGGGGGGGGGATTTGCCCCCGAAATAGGAGCCCCTCTCCCTCTGCAGGGTGGAGCGACCTGTCCTCAGGTCTGGTCATATCAGAAGAACAAGGACGCAGGAAGGGGACCTTGGCAGCTCCACCCTCTCTATTCGTGTGCGCAGGGGATACAAACGGTAGTGGAGAAGAAGCTTTGACGCCCATCATCAAGTGCCGGTCAAAGTCAACCTGCTCCATAGGTTAGGAACCCCCCCACCCCAAATGCTGGCTTTTTAGGAGACTGTAAACAGATTAACGCCTGCTGTGCGCCTGCCTAGGACAGCCATGTGGCCTCCTTGTACATCTGGAACTCATTTACAAAGAAGGTCTATTGGATGACCACTGAGCGAAGCCCAAAGTCCCAAATTGTGGTTATTGAAATGATTACACCCTGCGGATCGATTCATCGGTCCACAGCAAAGGCCTCCAGGTGGAACCCCTTTTCCGGAACGCTCCGGGGTCTGTCCGCCTTCGGCCGCCTCTCGCCAAAGGAGACCCGGGACAGCAGGAGGCTCTTCGGGGGCCGTTTTCCAGTGTGCAGTGTGGAGAGGGCTGGGTTTGGGGCGCTGGAGCCCAGAAGGGCGATGTGATCGAGCAGCAGCTCCCAGGTAACAACCCCACGTGATCGTCTTCCCCGAGAACCCGGCTCAGAACAGACCGAGTCATTCGGACGGAGGGGTTCAATTTCACTTCACTGGCCTGAGCGGCCAATCCACTCCCTTTAAGCCCCCAACATGGCACCAGCATTCACTCCCCCCCCCACCAATCCCACCCAACCTCCGTCACTGATGATGACGGCCGAAGAGGGCAGGCGGAGTAGCCTGAACGGCTCAGAAGCTCTTGGGTGCAGCTGGACTTCAGGCAGCGCTCTGGCCCCTGCAACAGGTGCCGCACCTGGGAGATCCTGGCTGGAATAAAGGACCTTCCCTGAGTAACATGGACCGACTGCCCCCCCTGCTGAGCCCTCCTGCCCCCCAAACGATCCCAGGAGGGAAGGCCTGGAGGGCTCTCTTCCACCTCAGCTGAGGGAGAGGAAGGGACCCTTCACCTGGGACCTCGAGAGGCCCCGCACACGATGTCCATTGCCTGGGTCCTTATTTGGGGGGGGGATGAAGAGGGGACACCCTGGTGGTTGCCTTGTCTCCGGTCCCTGATAGGCTCTGCTCTGCAGGCAGCGGACGTACTTCGCTCCCTCAGCAGAGGAAATTGGAGGGCTGGGACCAGCCATGAAGGCAGTCAAACCTCAACTGTCGCTTCCTACTTTGCAACCGTGGATCCACAGGAAGGAGGCCTCCAGGCAAGGGAGGTGGGGAAAGGCCCCGCTGCTCACGGCAGGGTCAGCACCAGGAAAGCTCACCGCTGCTTCCACTCTTCCTTACAAGGCCCCTAAGACTGCGGAATGTTCCACCCCAGGGCGAAGCTGCTGGACGCCTGACCAGGAGCCAGCCAAGCCTCTCCGAGGGACCCATCGGAGGGCAGAAGAACTCGGCCTCCTGAGGGACTTCATCCTCCCTGCTTTCCCCAGGGTGAGCGATCCTTCTGAAGGAAGAAACAGATTGTCACCAAGACAGATTTTAGGGTTCCTTTCTTCTTCTTCTCCTTCTCCTTCTCCTTCTCCTTCTCCTTCTCCTTCTCCTTTTCCTTCTCCTTCTCCTTCTCCTTCTCCTTCTCCTTCTCCTTCTCCTTCTTCTTCTTCTTCTTCTCCTCCTCCTCCTCTTCCTCCTCCTCCTCCTCCTCCTCCTCCTCCTCCTCCTCCTTGTTTCCAGGCAGGGAAGGAAGGGAAATCCCATCAACGCTGATTTTTGGCAGAGGAAGTGAGGGAGAGAAGAACTCCAACTTTCTCCAAGACTGGGTCCCTGGGGATCCAGCTGGCAAGATCTCTGCAGCCTCCACAGGGCAGGGCGCAGAAGGAAGCGCTCGAGAGCCCCCATGAATCCACCTGGGGACAAGGGCTCCCCTTCCCCATCGGCCTTTCCACGAACGCAGGGGCAGGAAAGCAAAGCAGTGCACGGGGCTAGTAAAGGCAGCCCTGGGACACTTTCAGTAAACAGAGGAGGCTCTTTTTTTTAAAGACAAAAACGCAGCAGCCGCGCCCCCCCCCCCCCCCCCCCGTCCCTTGGCGGCTTGGATGCTGGGCCTTCCCCGTGCAGAGCTTCCCTGCAGACCACGCCACACAGCCAGTCCAGGGCAGGATTTCCCAATCTTGGCAGCATCCACATGTGTGGACTTCAGCTCCCAGAATTCCCCAGCCAGCATCTAATTTAATCATCTAACTCAATCGTTTAATTATGGCCGAGGAATTTGGGGAGTCGAAGTCCAGGCAACTTACAGCTGCCAAGGTTGGGAAAGGCTGTTCTAGAGAAAGCGGCTTTGCTGGCTTTTCCAGGAAGGGCAGCGATTGGGAAAGGCAGCCCCTCCCCCCTTCACCTCTCCCCCCCCTCCCCCCAGAGTGTCAAAGTACACACACCGTCCGTGGAGCTGAGGGCCACCAGCGCTCCGGAAGGCTCGCCAGGGGTTGTGCTGCAAAGAGAACAAGAACATGTCAAAACTCTGAAAAACAGAAATACCCCTGACGCTCAGCCAGCGATGTACCCTTGTGGTTTTTAATTCGTTGTAGTGGTCATTTAAAACACGCTGGCGGGGATTCTCCTCTCCTTTACATCCCATGGATAAATCCAGAAACACCCGAGGAGACAGACAGAAGCGCAACCTGGGCAAATGTTGAGAGGGACT
Organism: Pseudonaja textilis; assembly: GCF_900518735.1. The sequence continues at coordinate 968,087 of NW_020769446.1, read as the reverse complement.
GTGGAAAGGTTGGCATCCGGGGGTGATCCCTGAGATGCCGGCCGGGCCCAGGTGCTCAGAGCCAAGCACCGCTCACTGCTTCCAAAGCTGAACGAAGGACGTTCACTTGGCGTCCGTGAAATAAGCGGGATAGTAGCTGCCTTTTATAATGGAGCAAAGGCGGGAGGGAGCCTGGATTTCAGGGGCCAGACTTAGCAGAGGATTAGTGGTTAGGGAAGGGCGTCCTGGCATCCTGGTTTAACGTGCCCAACTTGAGCAGGACGGTGTCCTTATAGTTAGCAGGAAATGCAGCAAGCGGCATTAAATAAATCATTAAATCAGGCAGCCTCTTCTAGTCTGATTTAACTTCCCAGGAAAGAATAAGGGGAAAGCCTCGGTTGACCAAAGGGCCGGGAACCGGGAACCGGGAGCCAAGAGCCATCTACTGACGGCCGTAAAGTAGGCAAAGACTCTGACCTGGACTGAAAGTATATAAACTAATAAATACAGCGAAAGGGGAAAAAGTGAAACTAAAAGAGAAGGAGGTAATAGGAACAAGTGACCTTGTAGAGTGGAGTGGAAATTACAGTAAGTGGTAAAAATGTACATCAGCAGAATATGAATTGGTGCATCTTGACAGTTGTGGAGATAGGAGACTGTGGATTGGTGATGCATAGCGTTCTCTAGGGAATAACGATAGATAGAGAAAGAGAGAGAGAGAGAAATGGATACGGCTTTTCCTTTTCCTGGAATCCTGGACTCTGTTCGGGTGTGCAGTGCAATCCAAGGGTCTAGCACACGTGTGCGAAGGGGAACATTTTGTTTGTTCCCACTGTGACCCAAGTAGTCATGGAAGGCGACTGAGGGGTAATAAGCCAGGATGCTTTTATTGGGGGAGTGCAATTAGGAATGGGACTAGTTAAATTTCAAATTAATGAACTCCTTTTCAAGTACATTGTTCTGCTTCCAGATGTGGTCCATACATTCCCCTGCGAGTTCTCCCCTACTGTGCATATATTTCAATGGACTTTCTGGGTTTATGTTTGTGCATCGGAGTTAGATGTGCACACGCCGGCCCCTTTTTATTTGCGTAATTTCTGACTTTGGCCCAATGAAGTCCCCCACCCCCTGGGCAAGGGGCCGGAGAAGGCTGCTCCTTGGGTGGGGTGGGGGCATTTCTCGTCCCCTTGCCCAGTGTTCCCAATCAGCCCCATATGCGGTTCTGCACATCCACTCATTGTGCCCACAATTTTGCCTGTTTGGCGTTCCAGAGGACTATTATTCCAAGCCTCCGGTGAGCAGGAGAGATGTTTACATTCTAAAATGATTTTTAATGCTAAGAATGGGCAATTATGGACTGAAAATATGACACAATGTTGTATTTCTTTTATGACATATAGGAATGGTCTCCATAAAAACAATTCCTTAGAGACATTCAGATTTAGAGACTTTGGAACCTACGGCTTGAAACGGTAAGATGTGAATTAGGAAAGCGCATTCTGGAGTCCTGAGGTCATTCCGGTCTCATTGTTTCAACGCTTTTAGCAAAGTGCCTGATTGTCAGGCCTTTGTTTCCTCACAGGAAGTTTACTCCATCCCTGTCCTTGTTTCGTGGCCTTCACCGTTTATAAAAAGCTGTCCTGCTGAGGTTTATGGTACGATTTCTCAAAGTCAGCAACGGCTTCTTAACAATTGGTTCGGTGTTCGTGAGAGCCCCCCCACCCACCCCGGTTCTCCACTCCGGGATGCGGTCAGCCTTTTGCACGTGGGTTTATTTCAGATCTTTCCCCCATATGGGCTGCATCAACAGAGGGATGGCGTCAGGATCGGGGTTGGGTGGGGGGGATAATACTGGTCTATACCACAACTGGTCAGGCCTTATTAGGAATACGGCATCTAGTTCTGGTCACCACAATACCAGAAAGATTCTCTGGTGTGACATTAAGGAGATCACAAGACATGGACCATACTTTCAACTGGAAAACCCTGAGCCCCCGAGATGGAGCCAAGTCCAAAACCACCAGAGAATTCCTGGAGGCCTGGCACTCACACAAATCAGACATCAACCGGCACATAGAGATAAACAACATCTACACACCATTCAAAAGAGACAATCAAAAAGCCCCAAGGAAAAAAAACCACCGAAACATCTTTTCATCAGCAATCAACACCCGCATGACCAGAAATTAATACCAAGTTTATCACTAGATTAATAACGAAGAAGTAAACAATGCCCCAATCCAGGAACTGTTAACAAAGACACACAAGACAACAGCAAACAGCAACCTAATCCAGGAACAACCAAGACCACTCCTACCAATACTGACAGGGCAAGCCACTGGTATATACAATGAGAGCAACACCCCACCTTCCTTCCAGCACTGATGATGTTACCTAGTTTGGTAATGAAACATCTGCAAGAAAACAACCAAGCTCAGAGAGCATCTCCAAGCAACAAATTTTCTTTTTTATTGGTAATTAATCCAGCCTCAGACAATCGTTATACAAGCCATTAAGAAGAACAATCTGGCCAGGCAGAACTTGGTTCCCAGGTGGCTATGACTTGCTTGGGCACTGTGGGGGTGACTGGCTTCAAAGGAAGGGTGAAGGGGATGCAGAAGGTTTAGTAATCTTCTATCCTTATGGATTGCCAACCGTTCCCTGCAACCTGTTTTTTTCTCAGCAAATGGGAGAGCAAACTTTTTCAGAGCAAAACTAGCTGTAATAAAGGAAGTCGGAGACGGTGCGGCCTATACTCAACGCACTATGCTGGCTCCTGCATCCGCTCCTAACGTCCACAGGCCCGAATTGGGAAAGATGGGGGGGGGGGCGGGGGAAGAGCACCTGGGATTGTGATGGGAAAACTTGGAGTGAGAAATCCCTGCCCTCGTGGTGTGTGGGCTGCGGTCCACTTTTGGGCGCTGAGAGACGGATGGCCTGCTCTTCCAATGGGGGAAGAGCTGCTGAGCCTGCACCCTGAACAATCCAGTCAAGAAACATTCGCTCCGGTTTGGGGGCCCAGCCGTCGATTTGCAGCTTGCTTCTCACCCACCCATGGCTGCCTTCCTGAAAGCAGCGTGCAAATCTTGTCAGCTGGCCTGCTGTACAAATAGGTCTCCTTTTCGGCTCTTTGGCCAAACCTCTCCGAGAAGCATTAATCCGTCTTCTCGGGAGCCTGGGCCAATTGGAAGAGGAGCTTTGGTGGTTTCAGGTAACAGTTCGTGGTTTGGTCCATGTGGGGGAGGCGTCTTGCTCACTCGTACAGGCTTTTTAAAGGTGCCTTCAGACAAACAGGGAGCGAGGAGAGAAGAAAACTGCTCCGTATGTTCAGGGCTACACAACTTCATTTGGGAGGCTGAAACCATCGTCCCAGAAACCAGAACCAGCATAAGTTTTGAAGCAAGTTTGCACCTGTGAGGTGAATTGCAAAATTCTCCTTTCCCTTCCCACTCAAAGCAACTTTGACAGCTCAGTGTTACAAAATGAAATTTAACAGAGAATGCAGAATTCTTCTCTTAGGAAAGAATATTCCTGGCTTGTATGCGCAGAACAGACCCCACACTGGGATTCTGTGCCTCGATTGATCCCGACTTACTGCCCAGACCGAAAGGAAGGGATCGGCCTAGAGGGTATCACCTGCTCAGGGGTCCTAACTCGCCTCAGGAAACCTGCCACGGAGGCTGCTCAGGCCATACACCTTAAAACGGCTCAGCCAGAGAGGCACTCCAGGAGGGAAAGAGTAAGCCGTAGCAAGGAAGGTGGCAACGGGGACTGATCTTCCAGATAAGCCAGGTGGAGGTGGGACTTAAATCTTTCAGCCGATCTAAGTTTGTGTGTTGGATTGTTTTTAAACTCACTGTTTCAAATCAGCATCCAGACAAGCTGCAGAATTTTAGCTCCAGACTCATCCATCGGCCTGTGAGGATATCATGGAAGGGCCAGAGCTCAAAATCGAAGTCTGGGGGTTTGGGGGCTCGGGGAACTTGGTTGCCTGCTTGCAGATGCTTCTTTGCTCGACTAGGTGGCACCGACAGGGAGTGCGCGTGAGTGTGTGGGATTTGCTCCCTGCTGACCTACAGCCGCTTACAGCCCTGCCAGTGCGCTTGGAGGTGTGATTTCCTCCTTGGGGCTTCCTCCATTAGAACATTATTCTCGGCCTGATTGTTTGGGCCAAAAGGTCAAAGTTATTGGGAAGCAATCAAAGGTTGATTTCAACCAAATTGAAATTGGCCTTTAAAGGGGCCAAGTTGGTTTTGGGAACGCGCCTCTCCCTGGTGGCCTCATCACCTGTCCTGTCAGATCCAGCAGGAGGGTCCTGCTCCAGGCCCACCTGCAAGGAAGTGGCCCCTGGCAGAACCCAGGACGTTGTAAGCTGAGGACCCCCGTGTCCCTTCCTGCGTTTCTTCCTCAGCAGACACGACCAGGAAACGGATTCCGTGGACGGGAGGACTAGAACCCTCCCCTAAGGAGGTGTGAGGGGGACATAAAGGAGGCCCCTAAGAACCATCAGGTCCTCGCTTGGCTTGTGGCGCAGGAGGCTCGGGGGGGGGGCCCTCGGGAAGCGCTGCTTGGCTGGGAGCACCTCGTCTTTTCCTCTGATCCGGGGGGGGGGGAAGCGCGGGGGGGGGGCGGCATCTGTTGCGTTAGTTGGACCAGCTTGTTTTGCGCAGAGACCCCAAACCAAGCAGCCTGGAAAGAGAAGAGCAAGAAGAGAAGTCAGCCTCTTTCTTCCTAGTCTTTTCTTTCCCTTTGGCTGCAGCTGTTTTGCGTTTGGGCTCCTCCTGTGCTGCAGGAAAGGAGGTTTTCGGTGCACTTGCCAACGGTGCTATATGGGAAGAGCATCAATATAAACTCCCTTGAAATGTTTCTGCAACTGTGAAGCTTCTCAGATGAAAGTTGTGCTTCTGCTGATGAGCTTAGACAAGCCAGGTCTTCCTATGAATTTGAGACGTTGGGTTGCCAAATATAGTTATTTATTTAGACATTTATATGCCACATGCTCCAACTCTGAGCCCTGTGGAGAGCCCATCATCCTATGGTACATTTGTTTTACATGCCTCCTGCCAAGACTTCTCACAGTTGAAGGAATTCCTTGCCAGATTTCAGGTCTCATATTGTAGACTTAGAAATCCTCACGGGAACCGCAGCATCGTAACTGGATCATTTATCTCTGATGCCTCCAACTAAGTTCTACAGAAATTCAATGGAAATAAATCAAATGAGAAGAAAACTCTACAGACTGACACTATTCTTGCAGGTCATATAGGCTTTGATATGTGGAGGCTGGTTTCTGCTGAAGGATCTTATTCGGGGAAATTTTTTGGCAGAAACATTTCGGTCTGTTCATATGGGACACCGAGGGTGGACCCATTTCAGCCGCCCCAATTCCACCAAGAGGTGAAGTTTGGAGGAACAGGAGGTCCAGAAACGATATGAGGCCCGGAACCTAATGTATATAAGCATCTAAGAGCAACAGAAGCTTTACGGGGCTTTCTCCGGCACGAGTGGGCAGTGGAAGCATCTCCGAGTCTCATCCTAAAAGTTGTTCTTTGTTATTGTACAGAATCCTAGGTTGGAGGGCACTAATATTCAGGCTGCTGGAATCCATGCTGAACGGCTCACCATACGGACGGCTCACCCTCCTCTCTTAAGGTGTCCAGGGAAGGGGACTCCAGCCACTCCCTTTGCAGTTGCGTCCCCTGGGACACACGGCCGGCAGTCCTGGAGATGTGGCAGGTCACTTCCCCCCCAGTCACTGGCCCTGACCCACTCTGCTTCCGAGGGGACCGGAACGAGACGGGGTCTCCTGCTTGAGCAAGGGTTGGACTAGAAGACCTCTGAGGTCCCTTCCAACTTCGTTATTGGGTATTCTATTTAGATAGAATTCACTATAAATCAAGCATGAATTACCCAGCTGTTTAGTGCATTTATTAGAAAAAGGATTTAATGCAATCATGAACTATAGCTCTTCCCACCAAACTTGATGTCAGGAAATATGACTTCAGCGATAACAGAATGGTCAATGTCTGGAATCCTCTACCTGACTCTGTGGTTTCTTCACCAAACCCCAAAAACTTTCACCTTAGACTGTCTACTATGGACCTCACCCCTTTCCTAAGAGGTCTGTAGTGGCTGTGCATAAGCGCACCAACGTTGTTTCTTTTTATTTTTCTTATATCTATCTTATTATCCTTATACCTATTATCTTGTAAGAGATTGTCAAATCAAATAAATGAATAAATAAATGAATGAATAAATAAATAAAATAATTCATTATTCCACTGGTGTCCTTTCCTAGATAATTGGTCTTTTGTGCAAATTCTGTGTAATCAACAATACCTAATTTTTTTATCATTACTGATACTGCTTTCAATCCTGACACCTTCTTGTTTTATACATTGAAAGCGACGTTATGGTTCTCACTCTAGTTCACAAAGAGGCATATTTAAAACACAGAACGCAAAAGTGCTTTAAGCAAAGAGCTTCTTCATTCAGAGATGGCCTCAACTCCCATTTCCTAATCTGTTGGATAACAGAAACGCTCATGGAAATTCCCCAGTGATCCATTACAAAAATACCGAACGTTTCACACAGATGCAGAAGATCAGTTTCATTTACTGCAAAACAACCACTTTCTCATTCCCAGAAATGGGCCGAATAAGGTTGTGGCAGTCAAACTTTTGGGTCAAAGAGTTGGGGTGGAATAAAGACCTTGTCATCGTGTCCTTTTTGCCGGGCCGTATCAGCCCTTGAAGAGAGCCAGTCTGGTCTGCAGCAGGGCTGTCCAACTTTGGCCATTTTAAGACTTGCAGACTTCAACTCCCAGAATTCCCAGCCAGGCCAACCACTCCATTGAGTAGTTCTTCTCCTTGTCAGGAAATGTCTCCTTCATTCTGGGTTGGGTCTCTCTTTGATTGGCCTCCAGGTGTGGAGGAGAGGCTGAGCCCCTCTTCTCTGTGACAGCCCCTGCACACGCACACACACACACACACACTCCCTGCTTGTACTTCTCAGTTATTTGCAAATTAGAAGGACGACAGCAGGGAGATGGGCCGGGCTAAGGCGGAAAGGAAGCGGGCAGGCAACCTAACGGCCGAGAGGAGGCCCCCCTCTTCCCAAGCCAGGGGCCCCTTGGAAGGAGGGCCTTACCAAAGGAAGGGCTGGGGCAAGAAGCTTCCCCACATGAAAAGGCGGCCTCTATTCACCCCCCACCCCACCCCGGCCTCTCTCTCTCTCTCTCGCGCCCGCGGGAGGCGCATGTAACCTCCGGCCAAAGGTTTCCTGTGGCATGGCATTGGTGCAAACAGGTCCCCCCGTTATGCCACCCACCCCCCTCCTCCTCCTCCTCCTGGATAGGCAGCCTAAAGGCGACGGAACTTGTAGAATGAAAGTGCACCTTCCAGGCTTTCCCAAAGCTCCCAATAGAGTTTAAAGGAGGTGAGGGGGGAGGGAGGGAGGGAGGGAGGGAGATGGATGGATGATTTATGGCTCCCAAGATGAGTCCAGGATTGTGGGGTTGCTGGGGACAGAGTCCGGGCACAAAACCCCTGGAGCTCTTCCTCCTCCTTCCTCCTGGGATGGAAAGGGACACGATTCATTCATCCTGAGGCTTGGAATGAGGAACCTCAGGCAAAGCTGCCATTGGGGCTGCTCTTTCCTGCCAGGATGAAACGGTTGTTTTAATAAAGTTTCTGCTGCTGGTGCTAGTTAATTGTCCGGCAGGAATTCCTGGCCGGCCAAAGTGCCCCCCCTCCATTTGCTGTCATTTGGGGTCCTTCTTGGAAGGAAGGGGAGGAGGAGGAGGAGGAGGAAGTTCCCCCCCCCCCCCCATTTGGGCTCCTTGCTCGGCCTGGGCCCAATGTGACAATTCGACAGGTGAAGCTAGAAAAGGAACAGAGGAAGTGAGGAGACAATAAGCTGCCTCAATTTCTTCCCACTTGGAGACTGCGGTTCGTTTCTTACAAGATAAGAAGAAAAATCTGTGGTTGGCTTTGAGATTTGAGGATTGGGTCTGATTTGACTAGAGAAATGTGTTTTTTAAATACACAGTTATTGATATTTGACAATTTACAATTAAGAGAAAAAGATATAAATATTGATTTATTGGAGTGCTTATTAGTAGTATTTTAAGATGCTTTAAATATCAGTTATTCATTTAAATTAGATATTTGTTGTATTATTATCTCTGTACTGAAGTAGTTGGAGGTCAGTTTTGTTACATAATTGCTTGATGTATTTTTATTCACTTTTTAACCTCTCCTGTCCCCTTTTTCCTCTTTATGTTAGTTTGTATTTTAATGTCTGCTTTTGGAACGTATAGATAAAATAGAAGAAGCTTCACCTGCGGCCTGTGGTGGGACGCACTTGCCCGAGGCCGCCTTCCCTCCCTCCCTCCCTCCCGGATGCACCCAGTAGCAGAAGAATAAAGTTTACTTTCACCGTTCCGGGCTGCTTTCCTGAAACCGATCCCATCAATGACCAGTTGCGAAACAGAAGGGGCGTTTCTATCTTACATACTTATATAAAAGTGAGAATTCCTCAGCATTTCCTCAAAAGCTTCACTTGGAACACCCTAAATCTATTAAATCTATCCAAGAGACCGAAGAAGAAATCCCCACACGTGTAACCCTCCCACGCATAGCCCAAAATATGGATCTGATGGGTAGATGACATTTTTGTCATAACAAACCAAAAAAGGAACCTTTAGAGAAGAAACATAAAGAATCAGTAATGTTTTCAAAGGAATAACATTCACAAGGGTAGAAGGAAACTAGGCCACACGGCCCTTTCTGGATATCCTCAGCAGAAGAGGAAATGGCAGCAAATTAGAAACACAACCCTATCAAAAAAAACAACAACCCACCCACACTAACCAAGTGTTGCCTTACCAAACTAACAACCTAACCTTCCACAAGAGGAGCTGTGCAAGAACGTTATTCAGCAGAGCACAAACACACTACAGCCACGCAAAACATCAGGAGGGGGAGGAGGAGGAGGAGGAGAAGGAGAAGGAGAAGGAGAAGGAGAAGAAGAAGAAGAAGAAGAAGAAGAAGAAGAAGAAGAAGAAGAAGAAACAACAGACTGTCCGTTACAACATCCGCCAACAAAATGGGTACCCTTGACTACCGAACGCACAACAACACAACCAGTACAGGCTATGAAAACAGGATCATGAATCCAAAACATCTCAGGCTATTACAACCACACACCACCACCATAGCACAGAAACACAATGAAATATCTTAAGGAAACTGTAAGATCCAGTGGCCCAAAAAGAAAGGAAAAACCCAGAACTCATCTACAACCTACGATGTCAGGGCTGTAAGAGCCACAATGTAGGTCAGGCTAGCAGGGCACTCCCATGAACACCACCTAATAGTCCGAAGACACGAAAACTCCTTCCTCTCTCTCTCTCTCTCTCTCTCTCTCTTTCAACGCAGGGACAGACTCAACTGCTATTTCAGCTGGAAACGTGGTCATCCTACATCAAGCTAAATCCAGAAATGCTAAGGCATCTGAAAGTTTGGGAGTCAAACAATCAGCTAGCAATAAACACACACAGAAATAAACCATATTTACACACTATTCAAAAGGGACAACAAAAATACCAGGACACATCCCGTTGAGCAGCCAACACCCAAATTAGCAGGAATTAATACCTGACAAAGAAGTTGAAAGAAGTTCAAAGAAGTTCCCCAATCAAGGAATTGCCAAGGAGAAAAGCATACCCCCCCAAAAAAACACTGGCAGGCAGCGGGGAAACCCCACACTTCTTAGCACTGATGATGTTGCCTAGTTAGGGAATGAAATAGCCAACCTCAGAGAGCGCCAAGGGCTCCACACGCAACGGGTTGTTCATGTGCCATCACGTTGATGTCATCTCTTAGCAACCATACAGGTAGATTTTGTCCAGGATGATCTGTCCCCCACCTACTATTGGGGCCCTTCCTGGAGATGAAAAGTAGGGGGTGGAGACTCCTTTTTTCAACCACGGCACTCAAAATGTTACAAGGGAGACTCTTGTTTTCCCTACAGTATTTGGTATCCGATATCTGATATCTGCTTGACTTTGTAGACGTTTCATATTAGCCATAAATTACTTCTTTCAATTAAAAAAAAATCTGCTTAGGAATCAGCCCTGCACGAGGGACTAAACCCGGAGAGATCCAGGTTGGAATCACTGCTCTATCAAGTAAATTACTGGGTGGTTTTCCAGGAATTATTCGATTCCAGGTCGATTGGCAGGGATCACATAGAGAGAAATTGTACTGTATGATTTTCCTTACGCTTAAAACCAGGAATTGATTTAATTCTTATACACTAAAAAGTAAAGTGTTTCTGGAAAACTGGTGGACCTTCTCCAACCTGGCTGGATGGATATAGTATGGACAAGAAACAAAGCAGTATAGAAATAACATAACAAACAAACAGAAAGATAAAGTTGGAACTTGTTAATGTGGACAACGATTGAAATATTCTAAACCTTTTCCCTCCATGATTGTCTCGGTTTTGTTTTCCTTAGGAAGGTAATTTTGAGAATTTAATTTGGCCTAAGTGACATTTCAGGGACTTCTCTTAACCAGTCCCAAAGCTTGCAATCAAAAGTCTAATAGGAATGGTTGGGAATTTTCTTGATGTCCAACAATGGTCAAATCCTTTGTTGTTGTAAGTTGTTTATTCTGTAACAGTGTAAATTGTTTACTTTGCTGAAAATGTTTATTCTGAACTGAAAAAGTCGATTGTAACATTTTCCACCAAGGAAACTAAACTCAAAGGCCTAAATACAGCATTCAGGGTCAGGAGAATGCTGGTCTTCAGATTAACACGACTGCAGTAGCGACACTGAACATGATCCAGAAGGGTGATGTGGCTACAAAAAAACCAATGCAACAATAAATCCCTTCATGGAAATCTAATTTCCGAATCCCTGGAGACACCTGCCAACTTTATTCTACATCCCAAATATTGCATCCAGTTCTAGACCCGAAACTTTATGGAGGATTCCGAGAGATTGTAACAGATTTGGAGAAGGGCAAGGACGATTACCAGGAAATAAGGAAATAAGCCCTACGGAGAGCGTTAGAAGGAACTGGCCAGGCTTCACCCCAGGAAACGAAGACCGGGAGAGGGTGGGGTGTGGCAGCCTTCTTCAGGTCCCTGGAAGGAGGCCCATCGAAGATCAAGGTGTGGAATAGCACCCCCCACCCCCAGGGGACCTAAAGTGCATTTAAGTTACAAGGAGGCAGATCCCAACGGAATGCCGGGGGGGGGGGGAATCCTGGCCGTAGCAGGAGCCACCCAAAGAGGTGTTGGTCTCCCCTTGGTAGGGTGGATCCAAGCACCCCCACCTAATGGGAGCGCTCCTCTTGGCATTCTGGCCTGAGCAGATGGGTGGGTCCGGGGGGGGGGGGGCGGCTCTGTGGCCCCTCCCACTTCTGCGAGAGGGAGGGAGGGAGGGGCAGGCACATTTCCTGGAAACGGAAGCCCCTGCGTTGCAGGAAGCCGGGGCTATGCAGACCCAGAAGTGCAGTGTGGAGTTGTGTTGGGTGTTTATGGGGCTGTTTGTGGAACAGGAAGTGTTTCTGCCTCCTCTAAATATTATGACAGTCCAGGGGGTTGGGGGAAGATAGCGGAGTTGGGATGGGGGCAAGTTTATGACGCCAAGGGCCACTGGATTCAGCTGGAAGAGTCGGGCTCCTTCTGTACGCGCCCTCTAAGGAGCCTTTCAGCCTTTCAAGGGATGGAACGTCCTGGAAAAGAAGGATTCGTGGACGTGGATCCCTTCATACATCGCACGGCTGGGGAAAGGACGGTGCCAAGAAGCAGAGCGGTGGCGGGAGCTCCAGCTGAGGAACAGGGAAGGAAAAGCGGCTCTAAGAGACGAGGCTGCAGAGGGAAAAGGCCAGGAACACGGGAGCACGACCGGAGTCCTCCGTTTATGACTGCAACTGAGCAAGCCCAACATTTCAGTTGCTAAGTGAGGAAGTTGTTAAGTGAGTTTCACCCCAGTTTACAGCCTCTCTCGGGAAAGCTACTAAGTGAATCACTGCAGGAGCTAAGTGAGTCCCACGGACATTAAGTGAACCTGGGTTCCCCGTTGACTTTGCTTGTCAGGAGGTCACAAAAGGGATCATGTGACCCCGGGACACGGCCACCATCATAAGTACGAGTCAGTTCCCCAATGCCTCAAATTCGATCACGTGACCCTGGGGATGCGGCAACGGTCGTGAGTGTGAAGCGCAGCTGTAACTTTGAGCGTCACTCAGCGCATGGGTGTGAGTGGAGGACCAGCTGTGCAGCAAGCAAAGGGCAGCTTTTCTCCCGGACGGAGGAGGCTTCCTGGGGGATCCGGGCCCTTCCACACCGGAGCAAAACTGCGCCAACGTGGCTGGGCATAACGGCTGCCGGGGCTCCCACGGAGCTTCAGTTCCTCTGCAGAGAGAATCAAGGAAGCGAGGAAGGGACAGGGAAGTTTGGAGGGGCCCCGCAAGGCCCCGTGGGATGCCTCCCCTGCCGTTCCCAGGCGTTTTCTCTGCCGGTGGGAAACCAGGCAAAGCAGGCAGGAGGAGCGGTTGGCTGGGCTGCTCCGGAAGGCCTTCCGAGGGGGGCCTCCAGGAATGAGGGGATTATGGCCGATTGTTGGCCTCCCTTCCTTTCCTGCCATCTTCTGGGGTGGCTCGGCTCAAAAGTGGGCCTAGCCGATCTCGCCTCCACCACTCTGGGGTCCTGCTGGTCCTAGCTGAAAACCCCCCAAGGGCTCATTACTAATCCCCCTCAAAGAGAGAAATCCACCTTATTCCATGGAGGTCAAACGAAGAGCGGCTTTACGCACAGGGATGGACATTCTTCAGTGCGCATTCTTCAGTTGACGCAACGCTTCCCCAAGACAGCTTTAGGCACAGCTTTTTTCGTTTAAAAAGTGCACGTTGTTGGCTCAACTGCATCAGCCCAACTGATTTCTCGGTTCCTGGCAGGGATATTTCTCAGTTTGCGGGAGGGGGTATTGTTTCACAAATTCAACTTAATTGTGGCCTCTTGCTTCTTGTTCCAGTTCCAGTGTTGGAAATGTCTGTCTAAACAAGACATGCTTACTTTTTCTGATTTTTCATAGAAATAAAAACATGGTTTTATATATATATATATATGTATATGTATATGTATATGTATATGTATATGTATATGTATATGTATATATATGTTTTCTGAGGTTCTCGCGGGTATTTGTATACGCGGGAGAAAACCCGAATAACCAAAGATCCACATATACACATATACATATACATATACGTATACGTATACATATACATATACATATACATATACATATACATACATACATACATACATACATATATATATATGTATATTTTCTTAAGTTTTTGCAGGTAAAGTTGTAGCAACGTTTCGGCAGAATCTCATCTGCCCAGAAGCCTGATGATGGCAGATGAGATTCTGCCGAAACGTTGCTACAACTTTAAAAACACAACTATAATGACGTGGGAAAATACCCGAACAAAGCTGAATGCCATACATACATACATACGTATATGAATTTAAACCATATAAACACACACACACACACACAAACTATTCTAAACAGTTAATTACAGATGGGAGGCATTTCGAAGGGCCTATTACCCATGCAAGAGCTAGATTGATTAATGATATATAAAGGCAGAGATCTCTGTAATGGTAGCTTAATATTCTGACAATGTCAGCAGAGGCTGACAAAAGCTTGGTAAGTACAGCAAATATAATTTTTAGTTCCGGCGATTGTTTCTTCTTTTGCATACACAGACACAGACACAGACACACACAGACACAGACACACACATCTTTTGGCTCTGGTAGGAGAACACAAACTAGCCTACTTTATTTTAATCTCAGGAGGAGGAGGAGGAGGTGGTTTAAGTCTGATTGCCTGCTTAGCACTTCAGTATGTTGGCGAAACTCAAGCAATTGGGTTTATTTAGAGAATGAGCGCTGTGAGTTGTGCAAACCCAATCCTTTTAAAATAAAGGCAATAAATCTATTCAGATTTATCGCCTTTGCTTGGAAATAAGCCCTATTAAAGATAGTACGATGGGCTTTTGAGCGAAGGGCCAAGAACTCCATTATCTGAGGACTCCATTAAACAGTGTTTGATGACAGAATTCCCTCCCGTGTCTCGTAAAGGCCACCCCTCACTTTCCCAGAGGAGCACATCCATGGTGCTATGTTCAAAAACGTCCTGTTTGATTGGTTGGCATTTAAAATAAATGAGAGCTAGCATAAATCTGCATTTCAGCTTCGGACACTTTATGAACCTGGATTCCATGAACCAGCCCTCCAAAGAGGTAGAATTTTGAACATGAGGGTGGGGTTTGCCCCACAGGTGAGCCGAGATGGGATTGTTGATCTCCCAAGAGGTGGAGAATCGGAGGACAAACCCAGACAAAGCCTGAGGGGAAGGAAGCCCAATGGTTTCCCCCTGAACCGTGGCCGGGAGGTTTTCCCTAGTATTTAGATTAGCGAGAGGGGAACGGAAGCTGGGAAAATCCCCCATACTTGCTCCGAAACCACCTTAAAGCAGCAAGGATAAGCTGCTCCTCCTGGCCTTGTGGCCGGGACTCTGTGGAACTTTTGCCAGGTGCAGCCCAGCAGATGCTGACAGGCCGTTCTGCAAATTCAGGGTTAAGGTAACTATTTTCCTTCTGGGGATACAGCTCAGCCACGAGAACTGGGGAGACTGGCTCCCCATCCGCCCCGAGGCAGCTTCTACTCATCCATCCGGTGATCCCTTCCTCAAGGGTTTTAGCTGGGCAGAAAGGGGTCCATTGGGCGGGGGGGGGGGGGTAAAAAGAAAGGGGGGGGGGGGGGGGGGGGGGGGGGAAACTTCTTATGCGTTTCAGCTGCAAGATGTCCATGTTTGGGTTACCAGCGAGAAGCTTCGTGCCTGCCTGTCATGTTCCTGCCTGTGGCCCTTTGCAATGCACGATATCCGGGTGCCAGTTTCTATCTGGTTTTCCCTCCTCCTCCCCTGGCTCCTTAACTGGGCTAAGGACTGGCTCTAATCTGACTCTTACTGAGACCCCACAACTGAACCGGAAGCAGGAAGCACCTCTTAACGTCCTGCCTGCCGGCCACTTAAAGGAGCAACGCCGGGGAAAGTCTGCCTAACGAAGGCCTTTTGACATGGAGATTTCTGCCAAAGAGTCTGCAGGGATCCTCACACAAGGCCGGGGTTCTTCTTCTGGGAAGAGCCAGCATGGAAGAAAGGTGCACCTACACAGAGCTAAATGGTGTTAATTGTATAAAGCAAATTATTTTTATTTCTATTATTATTTTATCCCACTCTAATAAAATGGTCCTTGCAACTACAAAAAAAAAAAAAAAACCCTTCGTGTTTCACAATACTGGACTTGGCCTTTGTTTAGCAACAGATAACGTCCCCAGCCGAAGCACACAGAAAGCCCCGACATTCTTCCTCTCCGCCCAAGTTTGCCAGTCCTTTGGATGCCTCTGGTCTCTGGGAAGCGGGGAGGCAGGGCTTGCTCCCAGGGTGACATGCTGATGCTTGGCCAAGCCCCCCCCCCGCCCCCGTCACCGGAAGATCTTCTGAAGAAGAGCGCTAAGAATTTCTTGCAACACGGATTCTTCATGGGAAGAGCCGTCAGCTCTTAGAAGCTGATGAAACAGTAAACCTGGGTCAGGCAGTCGGACTGGTAAACCCTATCTGGGGGATATCAAACTAGACGAGGCTCAAAAGGGTCAAGGATGCACACTAACCGCCTGTAACAATAGCCTCATTGCCCTTACACTAATGCTCAGATTATGGGGGATAAATGAGATTAGTGTGGTCCCTTATTATGGAAAGGATAATTATGATTTCATTGCTGACTCCCATAGCTGGAATTTAAAGAGCCAATCAATCAAACAGAAGCTGTGGGGGAGGGGCTCTGAAAGCTGCATGTTAAAAAATGCCCATTCTTGTTCAGAAATGCAAATACGGCGACTGGACTGAAGCAAGTGGTTTACAAATTAAAAACAGGGTGCCGTTGGTGTTGAGGCAAAGATGTATTCCAAAACCGTAATGCTGTCAAAATGGCATGAAGTTATAGAGTTGGAGGGCGGAATTTCCCCCAATTTCTCTGGGAAGGGAGAGCCAGCCAAGCCGGCTGTTTCCAGGAAATTCCTGAGTTGCCTTGCTGACAACGCTTGCTTCCCTTCAGCCTCCATCCAAGAGGATCGGCTGCTCTTTCTCACCCCCCGTCCGATGCAGAGCGATAAGGAAGACCACATTGCTAGATTGCTTCAGATGTTGGGCTGGCTTTTAAAACCTCCCATATGGCCCAAGAGAAGCCATAATTTATCTCTTGTGAGAGGGCATGTTTGTCTTTGGGCAAATTAAAAAAAAAACAAAGACAAATTTCAGCAGCAGGAATGAAACCCCAAACCGACATGTTGCACAAGGGAAGAGGGAGCCAGTAGCTCCAGGCGAGAGAAAGTTCAGCGGCCTTTCTCTGGTTCCCAGTCCTCAGGACTATGGGGAGGGTGGGTCACTTTATGGCTGTTCTCTGCTGTGGGCATAAAATGATAGCGTGGATCTATTTTTGTCTTCAGCACAATGCCTTGTTTTCAGCCCAAAGAATCTGGCAACCTATGTGGTGTGATAAATGAGGAGAACATTTATAACTGCTGTTCCTGCTGCCAGGACCAATTTTCGAAATCGACCAAATGACCGTGGACTCTCTGTTCAGCATCTGGGTAAGAAAAATGTAGCATTATTCCTCTTGGGGTCAGAGAAGTCCTCTAATAAGAAACACATTTTGGAATCAACAATCCTGTTATTTTGACAACAGAATTTATAATCCCTGAGCATACACAATGCTATACAAGTTCCCATTTGCCAATCTCCTCCTCAGGCTGGTACTGACTCAGGAGTGCTACCTAATACCCTGCATTTTAATTAACTGCAATGTTTCGATTTTGGTGCTTTGCCTGCAAATACCCTCCAGTTCCCCCCCATCATATTTTAGCTAGTGGAGAGGCCAAAATCTATTCTTTCAGTGTCAAAATGGTGCATGTCAGGAAAACAAACAAACACTCCTGCCACATCAAGCCGAGATCCACGCAGTAATCACAACACAGATTGAATCTGTTGAGCCGGCTCTTTTCAGAAATCACAACGGTCTGGCCTGCAAAAATCCAGACGCCCCATAGTTGGCCCCAAAAGATACAGAGAAGTTTCCATCCTTTGTGACCATCTAGCAGACCAAATCTGGCACCCCCTAATTCACCATTTCAGGACGAGGAATGACAAACAACAGAAGGTGAACACAAACAGAGAGCGTGTTTTCATAGGCTTGAATCCCAGGTCTTGCTCTGAGACCCGATGAAAACCAACGGGGTTGGGTCTGGATGGATCCCAAGGGAGAGATCCCTGGGGATTCCCGCATAAAGTATTCCATCATGGTGAAAGAAAAATGGGAGATAAAGGCACTCTGTCTCCATTATTAAGGAGAATTTTGGACAGGAGATTTTGAAGGACTGGAGACTTTGCTAAATAGTTGATAAACCTTCATCAAGGAATTTTCAAACCAACCAAAACTTGGATCTTTCCTAATGAACAGTTGCCTTCTCCTGCCTTCTCTCCCCCAACTCTCAAGGGAATGTCCGAAAGGATGTTGTAATCTTAGTCTCCCTGAAGGGGATTCCGCCCCTCTCCCCACCCAACCCACCCACTTCTGACTTTGCAAGGGGCAAAGGGAGGTTTGGTGCCCCTGGGAGCATTGAGGAATCTTCACACATTCTGAAGAACATGGAAAGAGAAGTTAAAGCTTTGTTTCTTCTGATATGATAATCACTTGAGCGTCAGATGTCTATGAACAGGTTCTTTAAAGTGTTGTGACAGTCCTGCCCTGTTGCCCATTCAGGGTTTAAACAGGAGGGTGCTGACAGTTCTTAGACCTCCAAGCATTTGACAAGAGATGAAAACGGCCCCTGGGTACCAGGCATGGCCTCCAAAGTCCAAACTCGGCCTGATTTTTGTCCCGAGTGCCTATTCAGCCATAGTTCAGCTCTCCAAACATAAAACAGGTGATGGTGATGGTGATGATATCCGTTCAGACTCTTGGTGATCTATGGGCCAGGTGTTTCTCCACATCTAGACTACCAAAGTGGACGGAGTCAGCTACAATGGCAATCAATGCAGTGTTGGAAGACCTTAAGGAACCGGTCATCATGGAAAAGAATCTACCTATGTGGTCGGTAAAGAGTTGACATTGGCTTGATGGCACACAATCAATCAATCAATCAATCAATAGCTTAAGAACATTTCCTTGGTCGTCTCTCATGCACTTCTGCTCAATTAAAATGCAGCAAAGGAGAGATCTCATGTTAAGAAGTGTTGAAATTCACCAGGTGTGGAATTAAATTGGTTCAAAAACTGTTCCAGGGGCTTAGGATCCATTTTTTCAAATGCTGGCTACTCAATGGTCATTTGCACTTGAGGGATAACTACAGATCTGAATGTTCCGAAAATAAATAAGTTGAATTGTACTAAGTAGCATAAGAAATGCATCACAACTAATGAATTTGTTTTGCCTTATTAAACTAAAAAAGAAATGCAACAAAACAAATATGTCAGATACATTTCAAATATTATACAATGTACAGGTGAAACTCGAAAAATTAGAATATCGTGCAAAAGTTTATTTATTTCGGTAATGCAACTTAAAAGGTGAAACTAATATATGAGATAGACTCATTACATGCAAAGCAAGATAGTTCAAGCTGTGATTTGTCATAATTGTGATGATTATGGCTTACAGCTCATGAAAACCCCAAATCCACAATCTCAGAAAATTAGAATATTACATGCAATCCATAAAACAAGGATTGTACATAGAACGATATCGGACCTCTGAAAAGTATAAGCATGCATATGTACTCAGTACTTGGTTTGGGCCCCTTTTGCAGCAATTACTGCCTCAGTGCGGCGTGGCATGGAAGCTGTCAGCCTGTGGCCCTGCTGAGGTGTTATGGAAGACCAGG
Source organism: Pseudonaja textilis (assembly GCF_900518735.1). The sequence continues at coordinate 949,073 of NW_020769446.1, read as the reverse complement.
ATGCTTCAGTAGCGGCCTTCAGCTCTTTTGCATTGTTCGGTCTCACGTCTCTCATCTTTCTCTTGGCAATGCCCCATAGATTCTCTATGGGGTTCAGGTCAGGCGAGTTTGCTGGCCAATCAAGCACAGTAATCCCACGGTCATTGAACCAGGTTTTGGTGCTTTTGGCGGTGTGGACAGGTGCCAAGGCCTTCTGGAAAATGAAGTCAGCATCCCCATAAAGCTCATCTGCGGAAGGAAGCATGAAGTGCTCCAAAATCTCCTGGTAGACGGCTGCATTGACTCTGGACTTAATGAAGCACAGTGGACCAACACCAGCAGATGACATGGCTCCCCAAATCAACACAGACTGTGGAAACTTCACACTGGACTTCAGGTATCTTGCAGTGTGTGCCTCTCCATTGTTCCTCCAGACTCTGGGTCCTTGGTTTCCAAATGAGATGCAAAAGTTGCTCTCATCAGAAAAGAGGCCTTTGGACCACTGAGCAACAGACCAGGTCTGTTTTTCTTTAGCCCAGGTAAGACGCTTCTGACGTTGTTTGTTGTTCAGGAGCAGCTTGACAAGAGGAATACGACATTTGAAGCCCATGTCCAGGATCCGTCTGAGTGTGGTGGCTCTTGATGCACTGACTCCAGCCTCAGTCCACTCCTTGTGAAAGTCCCCAACACTTTTGAATGGCCTTTTCCTGACCATCCTCTCCAGGCTGCGGTCATCCCTGCTGCTTGTGCACCTTTTTCTTCCACACTTTCCCCTTCCACATAACTTTCTATTAATGTGCTTTGATACAGCACTTTGGGAACATCCAACTTCTTTTGCAATTACCTTTTGAGGCTTTCCCTCCTTATGGAGGGTATCAGTGATGGTTTTCTGCACAACTGTCAGGTCAGCAGTCTTTCCCATGATTGTGATTCCTACTGAACCAGACTGAGAGACCATTTAAAGGCTCAGGAACCCTTTGCAGGTGTTATGGCTTCATTAGCTAATTAGAGTGGGACACTTTGAGCCTAGAATATTGAACCTTCTCACAATATTCTAATTTTCTGAGATTGTGGATTTGGGGTTTTCATGAGCTGTAATCATCTCAATTATAACCCATCACGGCTTGAACTATCTTGCTTTGCATGTAATGAGTCTATCTCATATATTAGGTTCACCTTTTAAGTTGCATTACTGAAATAAATGAACTTTTGCACGATATTCTAATTTTTTGAGTTTCAACTGTATGGTTTAAATTACTGCCTACTACATTTATGCATGTGTAACTAATGAAAATAAAAGGGAAAAATAAGAAATGAATTCTTTAGTTCACTTGCTACAATAGCTCAAAAATTTTCAGAACATTAATTGCAAAACTTAAGAACTTCTAAATTCAAACTAAAAATAAGACAAAAAGCTTATTGATACACATTATGACAAAAGTCTAGCTAGGAGTAAAGTAGAACATTGCCCTTTGACCTTACAAAAAGTGTTGAGATTATTTTTACACTTGAAGAGAACAGGATGAACAAAGATCATTTTATCTGTTGTCCACCCAAGTAAGAACTCTGAAAAATCAGGCACTTTGTTCATCCACTTTTTCCTAGAATATTGCACTTCTCACTGAATAAAGTAAAAGAAACCAACAATTTTATTTAATGCTTGCAAGAGAGCTACAGTCTATTCAAGACATAAAATGTTGGGGAAAGCCAAAATTAATCCAGAATTGTTGCAACAACCCCAAGAAATCCTGGCTACAAAAACTGCAGTGAACCTGTTTTTATCTGGGACCAATTACAGACTGGGAGGAGAGGTCACCTTTGCAGAATGTCTTCAAGGAAAGCCTAGTTATCCTTTAGCTGGGATATTTTAATTTTTATTCCTATCCTGGATTTGGTGACTGAAATTGGCCTTTCAAATATAAGATCCTATGAAATCCCGCTTGACCAGAGGGCTTATCTGGACATAATTGAAAGCACCAGCTAAAGCCCTTCAGCCAATGTAGCGATCAGAATCCTAGCAAGGATTTAATACCGGGGAGTTTCTAATTTGAAACACCATTTTGGGTTCAGAAAAGGCCATTTTGATGGTTTTGAAGGGGTTTCACGCTTGAAATTGTGTGTTTTGAATTCAGAACAGAGTTGTTTTGTGTTTGAAACACACACACACCCCCAAATCATCAAGGCAATTATTGAATCTGAAACAACTCACAAACTCAGAATGAGGTAGTTCGATTTTGAAAAGATTCAGACTCCAAACTTTTGTGCAAATCACTGAAACATAAGACCATAATTTGTGATCTTGAGAAATGTACAGTAGTGATATATAAAGTAAGGTTATGCTTTTTTTTCTGTATCCTGTACAGAGGTGGATTTATAAACTGTATAGATGCAGATAGATAAACTCAACAAGACGTCCATAACAAAGTACATTTATTGGTTCATCAGGTATCCTCATAACTCACGTTTGTGACGAAGTTCTTCTTTAATGACCAATCCTTTGTATATCTGCCTTGTAGTAAAAGATGGCTATCTCCTAACCCATCTCGTAGCGATAGAAAGCAGCTGCCATGAGTTAGGGAGTTCAGACAATTCAACTGACTTTGGAGCAGCAGCTTCTGTTGGGGGCGGGGGGAGAGGTCAAAGCAGGTGAGATGGAGGCTGTGGCAGCTCAATGAGAGTCCACCCTGCTGGTCCACAGAGTCTGTGGCGGTCGAGACGGTTGTGAAGCGGAAGACTGAGGTGGCAGCTGAGAACTGTCCTGCTTGTCAATGGACAAAGGCCCCTATAAAAAGATGGAATCTGTACCAGAAGCCACACCCACCATCCGGGCTCTTTGGACCAGGGGTGGGATTCACATTTTTTAAACTACCGGTTCTGTGGGTGTGGCTTGGTGGGCGTGGCAGGGGAAGGATACTGCAAAATCTCCAGTCAGAGGTGGCATTGGCTGCGTCTCCGAACTGCTCAAAATTTCCACTACTGGTTCTCCAGAACTGGTCAGAACCTGCTGAATAGGCCACCTCTGGTTTGGACCCTCATTTCCCCACCGATGTTGCTTTCCTGGAGATTTAAACTCACTGAGAAGGATTCCCCACCAATTCCTACCTGAATCCAGTTCCTCAACCTGGAGTCCTACCCTTTCATCTTGGCTTTCAAGGTTTCTTTGAGGAAATTGTACTTTGGTATTAAAGAAGTTGGACCGAAAATAGAAGTTAAGTCATTCTTCCTAGCTGCTGTTTATTATTGCTTTATTGCAATAATAATATTGCAATCAATTAAATCTTGCTTTGTTATTATTTTTGCTGCATTGATCAGTTGATCTACTGATGCTTCCCTTTCACTTTGAATATCTCCATGGAAGCCCTTTAGGGAGTTCTTCGCATCTTTCGCCACCTTCTTTCATTTCCAGCCTTAGCTTCCCTTCAACCACCTTTCCTTCCACCTTCAGCTGCCTGTGTCCACCTTCCCCTCGACCTGGCCCGTCTTTCCAAAAGGTCAGTGTTAAGTTTGAGCAATGAGAGGCTGAACCAGAGCATGAGTGCAACAATACTTTATTTTACAATAAAGGGCTGACCGTGCTTGCCAAGCCTGGAACTGGCTCGCAGCAATCAGCAACCGGTTGGACCCCGCAGCCTGCTTTTATAGCTGGCTGCTGGGGAGAACCAACCAATGGGAATGGGGGAAATAACGCCCACATAAAGTGAGTGGACCTGAGTGAAAACTCCTTGAGTCCTCAGGACATAACACCCCTTCCCCCCAGATGCGAACATGCGTAGTCCTTGAGGTAGACGGGGGGTTTGTGTTGGCGCCCGGAGCGGCGCAACTCGGGAACATTGTCTGTCTGTTCGGTATCAGTCTGTGACGGTTGAGCCGGCATAGTGTCGCCAACACTCTCTCTGGACTGGGCATCCTCAGAAACCACCGGGTTGGTTACTGGGGTCGAGCTCTCGTGGGTTGGATCAGGCTGGTCAACTCTCTGGGCGCTGTTGTCCGAGTTTGGGCTGACCGGAACGACCGCTGGCGCAGACTGGTCGCTGGGTGCGATGTGGCTGGGCGGCGGATGAGACGGTTCCCCTTCGACTGGAGACTCTGGATTCTTGTTTGCAAGGTTGCTGAGGCGCCTTCTGAGTTGGTCTATGTGTCTCCTCCAGACGCGACCATCCTCCAGCCTGACTCTATACGATCTCGGCCCGGTGACGGCGATGACCTCGCCTGGAATCCAAAGTGGGTCCCCAGCGAAATTCCTTGCGAATATCGGCTCCTGTAACATAAAATGTCTAACCCCCGAAGTAGAAGCGAGGGGAGAGTCAGGGCAGTATTGTGGGTGTAGTCTATCCAATACAGTCCTCAGGCGCCGGCCCATCAGAAGTTCCGCTGGGGACTTATTGGTGACTGCACAGGGGGTTGAGTGCTGGCTCATCAGGAACCGTGAGAGTTTGTGGTGCCAGTCATCTCTGCCAAACCTAGCGAGGGCCTCTTTGGTGGTCCTGACGGCCCTTTCAGCCAACCCATTACTCGCAGGGTGAAATGGGGCTGTGAAAATGTGGCGAATGCCTAGGTTGGCTGCAAAACGGCTGAATTCTACTGATGCGAACTGTGGGCCATTATCGGAGACCAAGGAGTCGGGTAGTCCATGTGTAACGAACAGGCGCGTTAACACGTTGGTGATTGCTAGTGTGGTGGTCGTGGATAGCTGTGCCACGTCTATCCATTTGGAATAAGCGTCCACGACCACTAGGAACATCTTTCCATGCACGGGGCCGGCCAGATCGATATGGATTCTAGACCAAGGGGCGCTGGCGCTCTCCCATCTGGTAGGGGTGGCGATGGGGGGAGCAGGACGGGATTCCTGGCAAATGCTGCAGGAACTTACCCAATTGACAATGTCCTCGTCTAGACCCGGCCACCACACGTAGCTGCGTGCTAATGCCTTCATTCTCACAATGCCGGGATGTCCCTCGTGCAACGCCTCCAGGACTCGGGTACGCAGCGAGGTCGGAATGACCACTCGAGTGCCCCACAGTAGACAACCCTGCAAACTGGACAGCTCCTGCATGCGAGTCTTAAAGGGTACGAATTTGTTATCAACGTTGCCTCCCGGCCACCCCCTCCTCACCCAGTCGAGCACCTGGGCGAGCGTTTGGTCTGCCTTGGTTTTAGCGGCGATGTCAAGGGCGGTGATGGGCAGGTCCAACTGGGTGATTTCGAAAATGGCGTTGACAGGAGCTGGGTCTTCAGCCGGAGCGGGTAAGGGGCAGCGACTGAGAGCGTCGGCGTGGGATAGAGTTTTGCCCGGGCGGTGAATAAGTTTGTATGAGTAGGCCGCTAGGAAAAGTGTCCACCTTGTCATCCGAGGGGAGAGGACTTGAGGTGTCTGCTTGTCGCCGGCCAGTAGGCCCAGGAGGGGCTTATGGTCGGTGACCAGTTCGAAGAAGTGGCCAAAAAGGAATTTGTGAAACTTTTTCACGGCTGCAACAGCTGCTAGGGCTTCCTTGTCTATTTGGCTGTAATTTCGCTCCGTGGCCGAGAGTGTCCTGGAGAAAAAGGCGATGGGGGCCTCGGCGCCATTGGGGAGTCTGTGACTAAGGACCGCCCCAATTCCAAAAGGGGATGCATCTGCTGCCAGTACTAAAGGAAGGTTGGGGTCGAATTGGATGAGCACTGCCTCTGACGTAAGTAGTGATTTGACGGCGTTAAACGCCTGGTCTTCTTTGTGCCCCCAGTGCCACGGTGACTTTTTGTCTAGTAATCTGTGTAGGGGTTCGGCTACTGAGGCTTTATGGGGCAAGAAGGATGCATAAAAGTTTAGCAGCCCCAAGAAAGCTTGTAGCTCCGTTTTGGAGGTTGGTGTGGGAGCTTCGTGGATTGCCCTAACCTTGGACTCCAGGGGGTGAATGCCAGAGGCGTCAATTTTATAACCCAGAAAGTCCACCTGTCTAGTGGCAATGGCGCATTTTTCTTTTTTTAACTTGAGGCCATGCTGTCTGAACCTCTCTAACACTGCTCGCACTCTCTGGAAGAGTTGGGGTCTGTCCCTGGCCGAGACCAAGATGTCGTCGAAGTAGGGTACTACACCAGGGAGGCCCTGTAAAATCCGCTCCATGAGGGATTGAAAAATACCCGGGGCAACACTTACGCCAAATTGGAGACGCTTGCATCGGAAGGCACCCCTGTGAGTGACGATGGTCTGAAGTTCCGCTGTTTGGTTATCAACAGGGAACTGCTGATATGCTTGAGACATGTCCAATTTAGCAAAAATACTGCCCGGTTCGAATGTGTGCAATAAGTGCTGAATGACGGGCACAGGGTAGGCGCTAACTTGTAAATATTTATTGATTGTTGTCTTGTAGTCCGAGCAAATTCTCAGGCTACCATCTTTTTTAAGGGGTGTGACAATGGGCGTCTCCCACTTGGCGAAATCTGTTGGCTCAATGACCCCTTGTTTTAGTAGTTTATCCAATTCAGCGTCTAGTTTTGGTCGAATAGCAAATGGAACTCTACGTGGTTTTAATCTGATTGGGGTTGCCTGGGGGTCAACGGTGAATGAGATGGGGGTTCCATTATAACACCCCAGCTCCTCGCTGAACACATCTGCGTAGTCAGCGAATAAGGAGTCAGTGTCTGAGGTTGAGACAGCATGGACTCCTGTTAACCCTAGGCCGAGGTGGGGAAACCAATCGAGCCCCAATAAGGTGGGTAGATTGCCGTTAACTACCACTAGAGGTAGGTGGCCTTTAAAAGCTCTAAAACTGACAAAGAACTTGCCTCTGCCGATCACGGGAATGGCCTTCCCCTGGTAGTCCTTCAGACCGAACTGGCATCTCTGAAGCCGGGTAGTAGATAGGCTGGGGTGGAGTCTCTTGAGGGTGTTCCACGAGATTATTGAGAGCGCTGACCCTGTGTCAACCTCCATGTGGCACGGTTTACCTTCTAGGGAAACGGAGAGAGAAATTTTACTGACAGTGTGGCAAGTACGCCTGGCAAGGCGGTGCGTGCGACAGTTTAATACTTGCCTCTGTGGTCCCGAGTGCGAGGACGGGGGTTTGTGTGCAGCGCTTTGGGGGGCTTGGCAGACTCTCGCGATGTGCCCCCTCTTATGGCAGTTGTTGCAAACGGCTCCTTTAAACTTGCAGGTGGCCCTTTGATGTGATCCCCCACAGGCTAGGCACAATGTGATGTGCTTGGGTGGACCGGTGTATTCTTTTTGACCCCTACCTGCGACCGTCTGTCGTTGGTGAGGCGGTGGACGTCGTTTTCATCGTTGTGGGTTTCTTCCGCTTCCACCTCTTCGGAATGGACTGGGAACGATGCTAGCTTGGCACTTGGGCCCTGAATTTCGGTGGCTGAGTTCATTGCTAGCTCGGCTGCTAGGGCCTCCTCGACCGCTTGCGCGAGGTTGAGGTCTTTTTTTGCTAGCAGGCGCCTCTGTAGGTTGAGATCCTTGACCCCACAAACTAATTGATCGAGGAGCATGTCCTCCAGGTATGTTCCAAACCCGCAGTGCAGGGCTGCTGTTCTGAGGGCGGCCATATATTGATTGATGGTCTCCTTACTTGATTGCTTCCTCATACGGAACGTGAACCTCCTGGCGATTTGTGAAGGCCTGGGAGCGTAGTGGTTAGTGAGGATCTCAAGCAACTCGGACCACGGAACGTTTTTCAATTCTCTCGGCGCTACGAGTGCTGCGGCGGTATCGTAAACGGTGGCTCCGCAGTAGATTAGGAAATAGGATTTTTTCCGATGCTCTCCCGCGTCCGCCAGGCCGACCGCATCGATGTAATGATTGAAGCGGTTCTTATACGATTCCCACTTCTCTTCATCTGGTTTAAACGCCGGGAATACTGGGTTGGAACTCATGGTGCTGGAACGGCTGGGCTACCTGCGGAAAAAATCTCTCTGGGACTACGAGCGCTCATGAGTTACTAGTGATATCAGCTCTGGAGAGGGTTTTTTTTGCTACCCTCTCTTTCTCTCTCTGGGTTACCACGTTGGCTGCTAGCCGTTGGAGGTGTCTTGATTCGCGCCAAAAAGTGGGCGTTAGTGACTTCCTACAGCGCTGTGCTGTGTTTCCTACTGGCTCGAAATTCAAATGACACCCGTTTGAATTTCGCGCCAAATGCAGAGCGGCTGCGGCTCGCAGCGCTTCACTTTCCCCGTAGCGGGGCTAACAAGCAGCTACAGACGCTTCTAACTTTTTGAATCAGACCGCTTTCTCTGGCTGCGGATCAGCGTTTGCTCTTTTTGATCGCTCGTTTTGTTGGCTGACCGCTCTCTCTGGCTGCGGATCAGCGTTTCCCTTATCGCCAGCCGAACGCTCTCTCTGGGCTGCGGATCGGTGGCTAGTGACTCAGCGGTTGCAAGGTGCTTCTGGTAGCCATCCCACCTTCGTCGCCAGTGTTAAGTTTGAGCAATGAGAGGCTGAACCAGAGCATGAGTGCAACAATACTTTATTTTACAATAAAGGGCTGACCGTGCTTGCCAAGCCTGGAACTGGCTCGCAGCAATCAGCAACCGGTTGGACCCCGCAGCCTGCTTTTATAGCTGGCTGCTGGGGAGAACCAACCAATGGGAATGGGGGAAATAACGCCCACATAAAGTGAGTGGACCTGAGTGAGAACTCCTTGAGTCCTCAGGACATAACAGTCAGCTTCCTTGTCTTCGGATCTGCATTAAGCCCGTTGCAACGGAGCAGTCGCTGAGCAAATGGCCGTAACCTGTAAGGGTTACCCGTACCTTTGCTTTCTTTCACCACTGTCATTCTATTTGCAGGCTTTTTATACTTTATGACTTTCTCCCATTCTTTTTCTTCTCTTTTGCGGTCTCCGGATGTTGCAGTGTCTGCTATCCAGACTTTGTGGGTGTGTTTCATACCAGTTATTACACTGGGGTGTTTTGTGATGCTGTTGTTATCTTGGGGTGATGATGTCATGCTGCCATACAGTTTGGAGGAAATGCTTGATTGGTGCGAGATGCAGAGTTTTTGAAGCACTTTAAGTGGGGTAACCTTTACCTGGAAGGTTCAGGTCTCTGGTTTCCTATCCAAAATCCCAGGGCTGAGTTTCTGCAGGTTGCTACTGAATCTCCGCCCGGGATTCCCAGAGGCATCCAGGATCTCGCGCTGCGTAAGAGCGGCTCACTTCTTCCCTGTGGGATGAAACTAAAATAAATGAACTAACCCTAAACTTTTCTAAACCATCTGGAAAATTGGGTCTGATGGAACAATAGGGGGCTTGGTTAATGCCTTGGGTGGAAGAAGGAAAAAAAAAGCCCCTCTGTTTAGGCTAGTCAGATATGCCAGTGGCCCATGCTTTCCAAACTGACGGTGATGGACTGGGAATTAAATGGAGCTTAGCCTGTGCTACACATATTGAAGCAATCACCTACTTTATTTTTTCATAAGATCAAAATATGTGAATCTGGCCATATCATGCCAGATGAAAAATATGGAGCAGGGTAATGAGGGAGGGTGGGCAGATTTTTCTCTTGGCTAAGAGTCAGAAATCGTTTTGAGCTGGAGTTTCCCAGGGCAGGAATGCTGAACATGCCAACGACTTACCTCCCATTTGCTACAGGGAAGCACAAAGCAGGTTTAATTTAAGCCATGGGAAGGGAGGGAGGGAGGCCGTAGCAAGCTGAGATATGGGTTGAGGTCTGGACTATCAGAAGACACTGCGTTGTTGGAAGTGATTGGAGGGCCGGTTCTCCAACCAAGTTCCTCCTCTGGTCCAGCTGTTTCTGGGATGCCAAGAGAGAGCCAGCCAGGAGCCATATTTAAAAGGAACACATTTCAGCTCCCGAAGACTTAAGTGCAGCGGTGCCTGTCAGAAAAGGCGCACCCAAACTTCTTCCCCTGCGTGAATTGAAAGGGAAATGGTCGCTTTTAAGCCCAGCAAAGATCTTGTGAATGTTCAGCGTGGTTTGCACCAAGAGTCTTGCCAGCAAAGTTTGACCCTTCAGTTTGGGGCTGAAACTGGGAGGTCACATATGGCTTGAGGTTGTCCAGCTTTCCTCCAAGCCTACAGAAGACCATCAAAAATAGTCTGCAGACATGCAATAACTTGTGACCTGAAGGGGATTATTTTAGTCCTTCTGACCTGGACCTCTGAGGATTGTACTTCGCTTGAATCCTTTAGGCAGCTAATAAAAAAAATGGAACCAGTTAATTCCTTGCTTGGAATGCTGGAGAGCCGAATGCAGCTGGAAGTGCCAGGGAAGACCTTAAGCTCCTGAGATCTACACTGTTCTTTGTTCCAGAAACCTTCATCTTAGGATGTCTGGGAAAAAAGCAAACAAAACATCTGCGAGGAAGAGAAAAATAATTTGCCTGGCAAATAGGCAGTCTCACCCAGGGTGTCCCGTAAGGAGAACGGCCCTTCTCTTAAAGCAGAATTGCAAATCTGAAGCCACAGATCAAATTACGCCTCCTACTATCCAAGGGTTTGGTTGGGAAAACATTCCTGGGGATTGAAATAAGGGTTTATTTTCTTCTGAGTAATTCTATCGGTCCACCTTTTGTTGACCTATTTCAACTTTTATTTCAGATTTTCTTGTGACGGATGGCCGGGACAAGAGAAAACGATTCTGCTTCCATTTAGACCAACAACTAGTTGAGCCATTCAGAAGACCGAGGTAAAGAGAAGGAAAGCTATGAAGCGAGGAGAGAATCTGTCATTGAAACAATAATGGAGACCAAATCCATTTGGGTGTCGTTTGATCCCCCTTTGCGGCCTCCGTTTTCCCCTCGTAATTCAATACTGATTTCACAAAAAGGATCTAAATATCCCACCGGAAAGTCCTGACGTGGCTCTGCTCCTGGCTGGACGCTCAGCCTTCTTGCTTCTCACCACTGAAATTCCTTCAATGAACTTGAGTTGCATGCACTTTTACCAAGAAGCCAGAGATTTTGCCTCAGAATTGTTCAATTCCCAACGGTTTTGCAATGCCTTGTGGTGGTAAAACACACACACACACACACACACACACACACATATACATACACACATACACGGAGCCGTTAATGCCCGTGCATGGAGTGTGACATTTTTTCCTTAGGTTATCGAGCCTGAATTTCAGTTGCAAAGTATTAATATATATATATGTGCAATTGATGTATGTGTTATTGAAAGAGGAAGGCATGCATTTCTGTCAATTATAAAGGCCTTCCGAAATCACCTCCTTTTCAACCCGTCTCCCCCCGCCCCCGCTTAAATTAAATTCCTTTGCTGTGTCCTGAGGACCCCTGAGAATCTTTAGTGTTGAGCCTGTATTTTTATTTTAAATGGCCCTTGCGGTGAGGGCACTTCCTGTGGTTCCACCGTCCGATTTCATTTTCTTACCGATATATGGTCGAGGTGGGGCCCTCTTGGACAAACCTGTGTCAGACAGAGCTTCAGCCAGATCCGATCCATTTTATGGGGCCTGGTAAAGGATGGGGCCCCAGAAAGGGGCTTATTCTGCCTTTTCCTCCCGCATAATGTCCTCAGGGATTTAATTTCACACTTCTTAAACATGGGACACACACAAAATCTGGGCATAAATAATAATGCACGGCTATTTTTTCCCCCAAACACAAAACATAGAGAGTAGAATGTGTATACAGCTGGTTGCAAAACGACATGAAATCATAGAAACATAAAGTCGTAAGGGGCATTTGGACCACTGAGCCCTTTGAGCCCTTCCCTGCTCAGGGAGAAAACCTAAATTAAAGCATCCCTGACAGAAGGCGATCCAGCCCCTGGCTGAGTGCAATAGGAGGAGCCCACCAACTTTTTCTGTAATTAATTCCACTGTCAACGTCCTCTGACTGCCAGGAAGGTTTTCCTACAATTTAACTGGGATTTGCATTCATGTAGCTTAAAATCACGATTTAGTGTCCCGATGTGGAAGAGAAAGGGCCTAGCCCTGTTCCTCCCTGGCACTGTCTTCCAGTGCAAAAGCCCCCGTGTGGGTTGTTATACCCTGCTCCCGCTTCCTGCTTCGGAGAAGGTTTGGTAGTTCCTGCTGGCCCCGTCCTGCAGGCAAGCCTCGCCTTGAGTTCATCCCCTCACCCCAGCCGCTCAGAAGGAAAGAACCAACTTTTCTGGTCATGAAAAGGTCCAAAGGCTACAGGAGAGGATTGCAACAGTGGCGCCCCCTACCTGTATAGTGAAGAAGTGTGGGGAATGGAGGATTTAGCCACAGTCCCCTTGGAAGATAAATCAATCTCACAGAAGATAAACAAAATAAAACCTTGCTATTAAAAAAATGTTTCAAATATTAAGAGGCACTCATTCAACGTGAGAAGAGATCATTAGAGACCTGATGCTCAGATCATGGATTACAGCAGCTTGTAAATCAGTTTCCACTCTGTAGCCTGAACCTCAAGCTGGAATTACACACTTGCAACAATTAAGCTATTCTAAGATAAAAGGATTAGGGTTTTCCCCCCTTGCTATATGGTATGGGTATAAGGATGCTTAGAGAGGATTTTGGACTCCAGGTTCAGGAAGACATGAATTTTTGGTTCCTAAAGGAAATTCCTGATGCCCACTGTAGGCACATGGAGGGAGCGGGGGCTCAAGGGGGTTGAGATGACATTCAGAGCAGATTATTTTTGCTTACAGGATATTCTGTACCCAATTTTTGGTCCCTGGAAAGGGAAACTCCTGATGCCACAGTAGGTGAAGGGCAGTTGGTCCTCAGAGGAAAGAATTTAAAAGTAGCCAAGCTGTGGTGTCCTTCTAAATGTGCCATCGTAGTTTCTAGCCCAGATTACTTGCATTCTATAAAGAAACAGAAGTCCAAGTATACGTATAACAATAAAGCTGGAAGTATGGAAAGCCATAAGTCCCACTATTATACGATAGCTGAAATCTGGACAGGATTTATCCTGTCCGTATAAAACTTAAAATAATGTCATGGTTTTGTGAAATAACTTAAAAGAATTAACATGGTAATACCTGCAAGTACTTTTATCAAAGCAGAAGTAATTTTTCATTTTATAAATTTACCTTTCCTCATAAACTTACTTGGATTTTATATCATCCACTTAAAGCATTAATACTGGACAAGGAGATTGATGACATTTCGCACGATCAGGAAAATATCTACCAGCCTTCAAAATCAGAATGATGAAATCTCATTAAAGGAAGTTGGAAAAAGGTTATTCCAAAAACCATAATTAAAGACGCCCAATAATGTGGGAGCGAAGAAAACAGCCCTATATATATCTTGTACCATTCAGTCGGATGGCCACTGGGACCAGCAGCTCTTCCTGTTTTCATAGGTTTAATAATATCTATTATTTCCTGGAGAGATAACGGTGCAGCAACAGCTCAATTATCTGTAATGTTTGGAAGAAGCACTTTAGTTTAAAAATTATTAAGTTCTTGTTCAATAACATTTGATTCAGGATCATAAAGTTGACAGTGTGTGTCATGGATGAAATTTATTAGATGAGGGTCCATTATAGACTTCTCCCTGCATCTTAATGACAGTAGAAATAATATTACTTTGTTGATGCAGTTTCTCTTAGGAGGCTAATAAAAGACCAGGTTGTCCACCTCACACCTAAGATCTGTGTTTCACATAATACAAAAAATATTTCAAGTGCATAGAGAGAATTTGATCCCAACCAAGACAACCAGCCTGGTCTTTCCAACAGCGCACCCATCACCACTGTGAGACCATCCACCTTATCACTGGTTGTCTTCTTCTTCTTCTTCTTCTTCTTCTTCTTCTTCTTCTTCTTCTTCTTCTTCTTCTTCTTCTTCTTA